>OMNW01035452.1:16228-33161 GCA_900303245.1 Selene dorsalis | reverse complement strand
GTAGTGAAAAGACTGTTTTTTCTTTGGATGATAGTGTTTCTGTGATATCTTGTATCTGGGTATTTTTCTTGTGGTATTATTTTGGAAACAGCACTGACAAATGCACAAAAACTGGTCAAGAGAACAGCTCTGCTGTGTCCGTGACTCAGAAAATAAAATTTCCACGTAATCAGTCCTGCTACAGGTGACACATGATAGTTTTCAACCACAGCGCCGAGGTGTTTTCACAGAGCAGTGAATTTACACAGTAATAGTAAAACTTGTGTCTCTTCAGACTTTATTTTGTGTGGTGAGATTCTACACTGAGACACATCAGGCATTGCGGCTCCCTCACCTCCAGGTGGCTTAAGTATATTTATAATGATTTTGTTCTTGTTTTTTTCATCCACCTTACATCCCACCCCCCTGGTCCCTGCCACCAGCAATATCTATTTTCCAGATTATTGTGAGCTGTGCAAGATGGTTTTCTGTAACATTTTCGGTAGAGGCAGCCCTCACTGTGTGCTGCCAGTGTAAACATTATCTAAACGTCCTGATAACTAAAGAATATTTCTTCTTAACTACGCTGTTTTCACACTGTAATATTGTTATGCTGGCACAACCCCATATGGTGCTGTGATGATGTAAATTATGATGTCGTATGATGTCTGCTTGTGCAAAATTGTTACTGTGGTAATTGTCATGCTGTGGTTTTCCAGACTACATCACATACATGCATATCGAGAATTTAAGGGTTTAGCAAGAAAGAAACATTGTGAGTCTTCCATAAAATCCTGAAGCAACCACCTGTCTCAAAGACTAAATGAATTTGTTTCTTCATTAAACCCTGAATTCCATCAATACTGTTGAAAAAATGGCAATAAAATATTCCGGATTAGTGTTTTAGGGGCCAGCTCAGGGAAATTATTTGAAAGGTGAATAAGTTTCTTTTGGCAATGGGAGTAGTTTGCATAAACCTAGCATGTAGCATGGAACATGAAATTAGGTTACACTGTGGACGAATAAATCATGCTCTACTCAGAACTGAGTGATTTATGGTGCTTTTGGATATCAGCGTTTCAAAAACTCCTCTACTGTGGAATGAAAATGTGGAATGCGCTCAGCAACAAACAAATCTGGTTAAATAGTACAAGAAAATGTAATTTCCTGTAAAACCGATGCTCATTCTAAGGGAAAAGTAATTATTCCAATCCATTATATCAGCTGGACTTCCACTTGATTTTGCAGCTCCCATCTGTGGCTATTTCATGGGTAACAATTTGCTTCCCTCCTAATCAACATTCTGCTGAGGTCTATCAGGGTTGCAGAGGTTCCCTCTAAAGCAGGAAGCAGATGGCTGCTGAGTCTACAGTCATTTTCTATTGCTGTTACTCTGGAACTAATGTGGAGATAGTCAAAGGTACTGGCTCAGAACTGTGTCGTCACTCGTATCACCTGACAGCTTGATGACGAGTGCAGCTTAAGATGCAAAAAGTAAAACTATACAGTGCTTAGGATATGGCACTTGAAGTCATGATAGTAAACTTTTACTCCTAACTACTAGAATACTTAAGAGTTGACCCAATTATGTTTTGTGGGTTAGGTTAAGTGTAGAAACATTTGAAGGAGACTTCAGTCTTCATCCCCTGTATTAAGACACAGTTACAATTTTTCCAAATCCTAACAGGAGTTTTTGTGCCGAAGGATGCTGGGACAGTTTATCACTGTAAATATGGCGGCAGAGGTCAGGTACCACCTGCCTGCTGCAGGAAGAGCACTAACTCAGGAGAAACTTCCATGGTTCCCATCAGAGGGTTAAAACAAACCTATGTGGTTGTTTCAGCTTAGAGGACTTGTGTCTTGAGACATTAGACATATACTCAGCACTCCTTTCTGTCTTATATTGCAGTGCTTACAGTATATTGAATAGTACAAGAAATTATCATTTAAAAAGAGCCACAAATATGAAAAAAAGGTTTACATAAGCAGAAATCTGAGCTTTCAGACAAATGAAAAAGTAACGACTGCACCAATAAATCAAACCTATCTCCATTAGATCAGTCAGCATGGGGGATGATTATATCTAAATGTGATGAAATCTAAATGTGGGGAATGCAAATTGTAGCTCACTTCCTAATGTGAAAGCAGCTGTGAATTTGCTATCAGTGTTATTCGCAATACATTCAGAGCTGTGCCACATCTGAACCTTTTGCCCCCACAGAAAGGAAGGTAATTTCTTCAACTAAGATGCAGGATGTGTCTTCACAGTGGTCGGACCTCATGTAGCCCTAAAGATCAGGGCAGATGTTGTCTTTCAGGGCTCCATCTCAAGAAATCGACTGTCTGGAAGTGAATATGTGATTGGTAAAGCCTGACCAAGACCTAGACGGATATTGATATTTGGGAGTTTGTCTCACAAACATCATCATACAAAAAAATAAGTTGATTCCTTTGATTTATTTATTTATTTTAATGAAATTGATGTAAACTGAGGGAGATACCGTGCAGGATAAGAAATAAACTCTCTGGTTGGAACTACTACTGTTGCCATAAATTACTTCATAGTCACATTTCTGCACTGTGAGCTCTTATCAGCCATTGCCTACACTGACACTATTACATTACATTCAACAGCAAGACACCCAAAAGTGGGAGTGTATCTCTTTTGAACATAAGACTAAAAGCATGCTCACTGCTACAGGTCAAGTAGTTCATGCTGCCACGGGCTTAGAGTTTGTTCTACGGCTGTGTAGCCAGAACTAAGCAGTCATATAGGCCTATAGATGGATGTACAGATGTATCTATAAGAAGCCGATACTAGGCCAGGCTACTGTATCCAACTCTGATGATTAGTGTGTCTGTAGTTGATCATTGATAGGTAAGGTCGCATCTGAGAGCTGACAATGTCTGTATGTGTATAGGTGTTGTTTTCGATGACATTCAGAGGTCTTTAGAGTAGATGTGAATTGATGCTTCCAGTAACTAGATTCAGTTCAGGATTGTGTTTCAAAGCAAAATGTTAACAAGTAGATTAGGGGGTTGTAAATTCAACAATATGAAGAGTGCAGCAATTAAGGCAAGCTCATCATAGACTCCCATGTTTCAACTTTGTTTAAAATTTCCCACACACCAGGTCACACCAGGCGCAAGTTTTCTCATGAAAAAACTACATACAAAGTCAATGGAAAGATGTAAATACACACAAATATGAGTGTTGAAATTCTCCTGATGCAGGCGTCCCGCTTATTCTGAAAATGGAGGATAAACTGATATTCTATATGTCTGATTTTCTATATGGCAGTAACCCCGCTCGCAAGTTGTTTGCACTCACAGGCCCATATGAGTAACACGAGTTAACACATATATCCCGATGGTCAAACTCGTGCAAGTAGCACCTGCTGTGAACACACCATCAGATTTTTCATAATTGAGGGTTTGGCCAGTTTGAGTTACAGGTGGGTGCATGCACTGATATCTACTGCTTTGCAATGTCTCAGTTTAGAATTGCGCAATATAATAATAATAACTTTATT
The DNA here is from genome assembly GCA_900303245.1 of Selene dorsalis. Taxonomy (NCBI): domain Eukaryota; kingdom Metazoa; phylum Chordata; class Actinopteri; order Carangiformes; family Carangidae; genus Selene; species Selene dorsalis. Next base: position 29,649 of record OMNW01035452.1, on the reverse strand, counting down.
TATATAGCACCTTTAAAAACACACGTTCACAAAGTGCATGACAAAACAACATATAAGAGACAAGTCACAAGTCAATAAGTGCAACAAAACCATAAGAGAGGGGCCACCCAAGCAATACAGCAACACAGTATAAGTGAAGTTAATTTGCTGCTGATTCAGATCATTCACCACAAATCTTGAACTCTACCAAAGGTGATTGCACAAGCACATTATGTGTGAATTCCACCTCACTGAAAGCTTACAAGCTCCTGGAAGTAACAGCTTATCGGGAAAACCACTCCCCAGTCTCTACAATGACGTTTTTCATGAATTTTCCTCTGAAATCAATTACCGCTTTCCATCACCTTACTTTAACTTGGGAGTAAAAGCCTGTTGCACCTGAATGCAGCTTTCTCCTTGATAGCACAATGGGCCACTGATTTTTGGTTTAAGATTTGAGCTCTGATGCCTTTGCCACACATGTATCACATCAGTCTAAAATGTCTAAGTATCTTTGTTTTGATTTTTTTTTTTCCTTAAGAACTACTCTACCGTATTGAAACAAGTATCAGAAGAGCAGCCAGGTGCAACCAGATCCTCAATATTGACTGTATCAATCCTCTTTGCTGCTGACACATGATTGGTTTCTTTGTTGCAGTCTTATCTGGTGACTTAGAGGCAGGTTGGGAGGATTTACTGTCTTACTGAAAGGTCTGTGCTATTTCAACAGCGGTGCATTTTCTCCCACTCTGCTAATACCTCAGGAATACCTGCTGAAAAACTGACATATTCCATATTTCCATCCCCCATTGAAATATCTGTGTTAAGACAGAGATGAAGCTGCATTAGAGAGAGTCACCGGCAGGGCTATTAGCCAGGTGATTGCTCACCATTTACATTCAGTGCAGAGTGAAGTCTTCCTTTGGTTGGTTGTCTGTATTCAAGCCACGACACCACGGCTTGTTGGCTGTGAACATCAGTCAGTAATTTGGAAACCACACACTTGAATGCACACAGATAATTTGCCATGGAAATAAGCAATCATTTAAACTTGGCGAGAAAGTGCATTCAGTTGTTTCCTTCACTGAGAACAAATCTTCCAAACAAAGGCAAAGAGAAATCAGAGAATATGTATGAACTATAAACAGAAACTGGCATAATATTGTTTTACATGAACGCTGAATCAAATAGCTACATTAAATGTAGAAAAGGGACTGGTCACAGTTATAAACCTACAAATAATCACTAACTCTGTAGCAGTTACAGTGTTTTTTTTTCTTTTCTTTTCTTCTATTTTTCTTGTTTGCCTCTTTTTGTTTTGGTTGTTACATTTACATGTTGTGACATGACAATGTTAAAACATGTTTTTGAGAAATTTGGGAGGTATGTTTGTAAAGAAAAAAAAAAAGAAAAAAGGGGGAGGGGGGCTAATGGAAATTCATAACGTATGTCAGAGATGAGTGAATCAAATATCAAACAGCCTGATGCCATATGTGCTTTTCTTTTAGTTCTTCAAGATCAACAATAAGACAGAGGCACTGCTATAAAAGACCACACTCTAACATACTGATAATGATAAGACAATTAATTTTCACCATATGGCTGGCAAACAGTCAGAAGACCTGCAGCAAATCTAAACTCTTAAAACTAACAGAACTCATAAAGTAAAACTATACAATAAAGTTTTGTAGTATAGTATATTCAAAACTGTTAGATATGCATTCACTTTCAATACGTTTCCAATAGATTTATAGGCTTTAGATCAACATCATAAGAGAAAACTCTTCAGAAAATAATCTTGATTCAGTTCCTGAGGTGAGACTTAGACTTCCCTTCTGAAAAGAGAAGTTAGCTCCTTTTGAGGGAGTAATACCTTCCTGATACCAATACACCTCAGAAATGAAATAGGGTAATTGAATTCAACAAAATGTGCTGTCACTGAATAATTCATGTTTTTGCATCTAACAGGACTACTGTGCTCAACAGTATGTGTTTTTTTTCTTCCATTGGCCAACATAGGATTTACCCCAAGGACAAGTGAAGTAAGAGAAATCAGTGGTTTACAGTGACATGTAAAGAGTTGTTTGTTGCAGTGCCCTGATATACAGACCTTCTGTTGTGGGCATGGGTCACAGATGACCCACATTTGTACCAACACTGACAGGTCGATCAGCTATTGTATACTATACCATGACCACCAACATCAAATTAGCATGATAGCATGCCATTTGCTAATTAGCTCCATACAAAGCGGCTAATGGGAATATTGTTAGCTTTTGACTGCAACGTGGTGCTAGAGGGGTAAGTCAGATGGTCATGAAAGTCAGTAGGATTCATCCTCTGGGAACTATGAATGGCTGCACCAGATTACATGACAATCAATGAAATACGTGTCAGATTTAAATCTGCACCAAAACGGTGGACCATACCGCTGTTCCTAGAGCTTCAGAGCATATGTGGCTACAAACTGTGCTAACCACAACAGGGCATAATGAGAAGACCAGGAACAGATTGTGTACTATAGCAGGATATAAATACTTTCTGATCTTTATGCTAATGTGATCAGCAAAGTCTTGTTTTTGTATATTTATTGTATATCTAATACTAGTGACTCACAATATCATATGAGCATGAAATTTTGGCTTCTGTATGCAGGCATATGTGAATGAGTACAAGTGCATGCTTATGTGCACCCCACATGAGCAGCCTCTGCTTGGGCCCTTTGCCATGCTTCCATCTGAGAGTTGCTTCCAAACCTATACAATGACATATGCCTGCATCTGTCCTGTTGTTAATGTGCTGCAGACTCTCTCCTCCCATGCAACACAGGCAGGGCCGTGGACCATAGCCTCAGCAGATGTGCAGCAGATCACGCACCCACACACACACACACACACACACATGCATGCATGGATCCTGCACACAGGAGTTCTGTGCATTGTTGACAGGTGTGTTTAGACATATGATGAAAGGATTCACAGTTGTATCAGCAGTGGGTTTCATGGTTGTGGGGGGTGTCGTTATGCACTAGAGTTGATGTTTGTCCCAAAAGTTGCCAGATTTGTTGCTGTGTCCTTAAAAGTTGCCAAACCCAGTGACACATGAGGCAGCAGAGATTTTTGGCCACCTCTCCCTTAAAGCACAAACTTGTTTATAATTGTTCATCTTAATTTAACATATATCACCTGTTCATGAGGAGGCTGGCATAATCAACAGCCCTACAACTACTGCCTGAGAGTGCTCATTCTGCTCTCCTCCTCAAGTGTCACTTGGGGGTAAAATTTTCACAACATTGAGCTTTGAGTCTCCAGTGAGAAAGCAGCAGATGACATCAGAACAAATTCAGCTGTGTCAGATCCTGGAACTAATAGAAAATATTAACACAGCTGTCAGTGATTTCACAAGTGTATGCTCACATCTCCACACCTGACACAGTAATAGGGGAAGCAGTTAATAAAAAAAAAGGTCCATATTGAATTTAAGTCATTCAGCTTAATTTATCCCTTGATCATCCACACCCAGTTGCAGTGTCTGTATCATAACTGTTACAGCTGTGTTAAGTCATCAACAACAACTACAAAAGATCAACGAAACTGACCACAAATAGTCAAGTCAAATTAGCCACAGAAATTACTTAAAACAACTGCTATCGAGGCATTTTGTGTCTCTTTCCGGTCTGGAGGTTTTGCTGCTTTGTGGAAGGGTGGAGGGGTTTGCATGTTTATGTCCAGAGGCTAATTGTCTGATAATGTGTCCATGACAGAAGGATATTAGGAGTTACAAATAGCAGCTATTTTTTATGTTATTTCATATTACAATATTTAAAGTTGCTGCCTTACAACCCCATAAGAATAAGTGGTTAGCTGATGGATGGATGGTTTGTGTTTAATAATTAACATAAATAAACAGTGTGACTATTTATTATTGCCAAAACCAGGGCTGGAAATTTGAATCTCAGCAGAACATTAATTTCACATTAAAATTATTTTTATTTTATTTTGTGTTGGTATTAGAACATATTAAAGCCCAAATTCACTGAGATTCAGGAATAATAAGTGTTATTTTCTGCTGAATATTTGAGACAATGTGACTGGAATGTGTATGCTCTGCATGTGTACCACTTTGCATGACAGCTACTTCACATGGCACTGTGGAAAGAAGGGGAGGGGAAAGAAAGAAAACAAAAATGTTCCAGTCTGATCATACCTCTGCATCTCTGTGACTTAGTTGGCAATTAATCATCACCAGTGGTCCGACAGACGGTTCTGAAATTTACATAATATAATAGCTGAGCTTTTGTCTCCAGGAAGCAGAGACTTCACTGCCTTCCCTAGATGGCCACGGGCCTCCCACAGGGCTGAGTGTGTCTGATAACACAGAAAGAAAACTTCAAGTTCCAAGTCCAGGAGAAGAATCCACCCTCCAGATCTCAGGAGCTTTGGGGATCTTTGTCTCTGTAACTATAGCAACATGACATGGCCTTTTGATATTTGTAGCTGACTGTAAATTCTGAAATACCCTGTTTTGTCTCAAAACAAGGATGACCTTTCTTTTGTCTGCTGGGATTTATGTTTGCTGCTGTAGCCGGTATGTGTGCCCTTGTTGGGCTAAGCCTAGTGGTATTGTATTTGGCTTTGCAGTTCCCTGAAACATCTATGAATATGATTGGCTTCAGTTTAACACAGACCACCCCAAGCGATAGAGGTTTTTTTTTTTTTCCTTTTGAGTCTTTTTTTTTTTTTTTCTTTAGCTCCCTGTTCCTGTGGTTCTCACTGACATCAGTCTCCACAGATCATCCATTTCATTTCAGGCAAGTGAACATACTTTTGCTTTAATTCAGGCCATAGCCTACTGAAAGCTCAAGTAGGTCTGTGATTATGTTTAATTCATGCACCAGAGCTCACGGTTGTACTGATGAGTGGAAAGTGTGGTTTTGATCACAAGGAGCAGCCAAGGATCTAATAATTCCATTAATGTTTGCAATCGTAGACATTTCTCTTAATAACTCAGCCACTGTGCTCATTATTATATTTATTAAACCAAATAGAGGCTATTTTAGCCATGCTAGCAACACAGCGTGGGTGTCACCTCTTTCCAGACTGAGATACCTTAATTGCATAGATGGCCATGTTCCCCAGTGGTGCTATAATCCCTCTGTCACTGGTTTAAACCTTTTATTTCCTCCAGTGCCACCAGCAGGTCAAAGGTTTCACTTATCCTTTCAAGTATGCCAACATGCTGATGACATTCCCATCACCCTCGGTTGATCTTTGTGTTTAGTTCTAATGAGCAAACGATGGCATGATAACATACTAAACTAAAGGTCATTTCACACCAAGTTCATTTTTTTCGTACGTTTTTCTAATCCATCACTCCACAAAAATTGTTACACACAGACACCTTACACCAAGAGTCTGATGCATTTTATTTCCTGTTCCAGACTTCAGAAAGGGAGACAAAAGTCATCACGCAGTGAGGATGATTTTGTGGTTCTCTCACTTACTGCAAAATAAAAAGAGAAAAAGAAAATACTGTGTCCATCCAACCCTGAGAGGACATCAAGACCAAGGGGATGTGCATGTAAATGAGCTGCGGAATTATCATGATCACTTCCATAGTTTATTTCAGGATGTCAGTGGTCCAGTTTGATAGATTATTAGCTCTACTGGAGCCGCACATTAATAAGAAGACGACCAATTTTCATGATCCTGACCAGCGGCTGGCAGTATGTCCAGGACACACACACACACACACAGCTCAGCTGGGATCTCTAACAGCCTCGAAACACTGATGTGAGTGGTCCTAAAGTCTTTTTACAGATGTGAAAAATGCAAAAAATAACAATGGACGAAAGTTTCGGAGTCAGTGTAGAAACATGATCGACACAACATGAGCTTGAATTTATTTTTAAGTGTGCGGCAATTTCGGACGGAAAAAACGGACTTGGTGTGCAAAGGCCTTAAGAAGGTAAACACAATAATACCAACATTTTAACATTTCCAAAATTGTGAGGATAAGCACTGTATCTTTAGTTCTATCATGGCCAGTGTGAGCAGGCTAGCATGGTCTGAAAAGGAGATGATAAACAGCATGTTAGCGTAGTCAGTCTGAGAACTTCAGCTAAGATATTCAACAATGATGGTGAAGGGTACTACAAGTAGCGCCATGGGTACAAAATGCTTTCTCTCTCCTGTGGCTGTGTTTGTGATTGCAAAACACAACAACAACAACACTATACAGTAATCCGACATCTAAATATTGAAGATCAGTTTAATAATATTTTTTAATATTTTCATTTTCCCTTCACTAACTTCAGACCTGTCACTAGTCTCAAATGATGGCAAAGTGGGAATACCCATGTGACAGTGCAAACAGTGCAGTGAATTATTTATTGTGTCTGTCTCCTTATTCAACTTTTTTTTTTTTTTGCTGTTAGTGTATTAATGTTAGCTGAAGGTTGTGTGACATAAGAGGAGAAGGATAACTTTTTTCAGCTTTGTTTTTGTTATCCTCACTATATCAACGGTCCCTACAGTTTTACAGCCCCTACATGGGCTCTCTGTAGCCTCAGTGTGTACTCACATTTGATAAGGAGGCACACATCAGCTACAGTGTGTGAATGAATTAATCTTTTTTTTTTTCAAGCGTCACACATGAAAATGTGCACAGCCCACACAAGCCTATGAGGCACCATATACATCACTTTCAGAGGCAGAGAAAAATAAAAAGGAGGCCAGTATGATGCTAATAACATTACGGCATTGTAACATACACGCAAAGACTGCAGTACTTTCCTATGCCTATGACATTAATGAAAACCTAGTCAAATGACTTAGTCTATGAAACGTACTGTTATCTGTGTCCATCTGTCATATCAAGCAGGGATGTCTAGCAGATATTATCTGCAAAGGGTTTTAAAGAAAGTAAAATAAAGACCATAATTTACTCTCAACCTTATCCAAATCACACAGAAAACACTTTCTGTCTTTGGGGACTGAATGTGTCCAGTTTCCACAGTGAAAGGCAAGAAGCCAGATCTGAACTGAGGACAAACAGCTCTGCTGCTACGGTGACTGGATAGTAATTGTGCTTGCATTCTTTATTTTTGTTTGTTTGTTTTCCACAGTCTAGTTTTGTAGCCTTATGGTATAACCCTTTAATTCAGATTTATAAACCAAGCTTTAGTTGTGCTAGGCCTGTAAATGACTAATTAATGGGAAATATATAAGTTCTGTTTTGGCCCTCTTCACTCGGGGAACACACCGACCGAGGTCCTATATCCTCTCAGTGTCGTTTTGGTGTGTTCTGCTGCAGAGAGTATTCGCTGTGTGCTCAAGAAAAATCACACGGGGCAACAATTACTGTTCACTGACAGAGAGCTGTGAGAGAGAGAAAGAATAAATAAAGGAGTCCTTCCACGGCTAATTTAGAAAACTGGAACATTCACTGCTTTTTTTCCCCCAGTGCTTGTGGCTTCTTGGTTTTTGCTCAGCTCCAGGCTTCAACACTGACACATTATCAAGATGATGTTTAAGTGATGACCTGCTGACAGGCTGTAGAGTGGAGGATGGTGCCTCAATACATCAGTGAGTGAAGTGTGTATGAAGTTATAGGGTAGCTATAGCTTCATACACCCAGACACACACACACACACACAAACACTCACGTTTGACTGACACATTGTTTTTGCCAGCATTTTATGCTGTTGCAATATTGGTAATCTGTCAGGAGCTCTGCATGGTTTCTGAATTTTGATTACACCAGCCCTAATGAGCTGTGACTGTTAATGAGCCAGCTGCACAAGTCTTCCTTTATTCCAATAGAATATGGAAATATATTGGAAATATTGACATTCTTTTGCTCCCCAAACTAATGACTACTGTTGTTCTGGAATATTTCATTCATTTGAGTATTTAATTTATATATGGACAACTACAGTACAGCACTTTGGCTAGATCATGTCTAAGTTTTCAGATATTGGACACTGAAGCTGTAAAAGTGCAAACTTGTTAGTGTCACATCCACTATCTTTAATTATAGACTTCACGCTTCGTGAGGTGCAGCTCTGCAATACTTGAGGGAGAAATGCATGTGAGAAACATCAAATCCCACCATGGCTATAGCTTGTGATGGAAAGAGGAGGTGAAAAATGATTGATACTGCTTCAATCTGTCAGTCTCCACCTCCATCCGGACCCATACACTGTAATCAAGGGAAGAAGTCTGACATGGAAGTCATTCTACGTATTTTTAAAACATGGTGTTTTTATTAGACCGGCTATAATAATCAAAGGAACACGCAGACTGTAATTACTGAAACTCTTAGGATAAACAATTAGCGGCACTTTACATATGAGTTGCCTCAGTCATTCTGATACTTATTCCGTGCAGCTCATGAGGTCATTCAAGTTACATATGTGCACTAGGTTTACACAACACAGTTATTTTCTTGTTCCTTGGATGAATGTAGCCATTGACATTTTGGGAAATGCATTCATCCATTTCCTCCGTGGAGAGTTACATGTGGAGATTGATACCACTCTAGATAATATTGCCGCAAGCAATGTGAGGGCCAAACAACCCAGCAGGCCTGAGTCACCATGGAAACGTGATGTCATTATGTCAGGGGCATGGTTGTGAGTGCTCATATCAAGTTTCATGTGAGTTGATGCCAGAGTCACAATATGACTTGATCTTTTTTAGGCACCTTTGCTGCCAATTTTCGACCGACTGTGTGTTGGTTAAAAGTTTTCACAAATCCAACCTGCATGTTTTAACGTCTGCGACTGTTGGCCGGAAGATGGCCTGTACCAATTTCAGTGAAGACTGGACAAGACCTGTCTGAGAGGTAACAAAAACAACAACACATAAGCACATTAAATCCAGTGTGGTTGAAAAGGATGTTATTGGGTGCACTGCACTTGGCTTGATCCAGGGGATGCAATGGTACAACAGTTCATGCTTGCATCCATGTGTTTTCTCAACACTGTGTCAGACACCATACCAGAGTATTTGAAGCACATGGTTCTAGGTGAAAAGCATCATGGGAGTGTCCCCAATCAGCATGCCAAATTTCAAACAATGTAGCTCTTGGGGTTCCCACAGATACTCTGGCAGGAAATAATGTTTGGGAAACTGTTGACAGGTAACACAGTGCACCTGCCACCATCTCAAACAACTGGTCGGAGCTTGTGAAGACCTTCAGAGGAAATGCTGTTTGACCATGCCTGAAAGTGAAAAAGTTTTTAGTTGTTCAGAACAGCCTGTCTCAGACCCGTCACAGAGAGGGGTGATATGTGTCCAACATTTAATAAGGTGGATAACAGGACTTTTTCAGATTTAGCAAGTAATAAAAAAGGAGCAGTAGAGCTATATGTTTCCACTTCCACAGAGCTGATGAATTACTGTGTAAAGTGGGTGTTCCCACTTCCAGAGAGTTACATGAATTGTTAGAGGCACTACTACCAGCTGAGACCTCAGAAAGGAATACACTGATGACACTGCCTTCCTGCGAACAACAAGCCTGTTCAATTTATATGTATGTAATGTTAAGATGTACTTTATTTATCCCAGGCTGTCACAGCGGCATTAACACACGTGTCTGTATATTCAGTATACAACATAACCACATTATTATTGCTATAACAGTGACAACAAAAATAATCTCATTTTAAGGATGTACTTATTTTAGTGCAAACTATAGAACCTTATCAATTAGTTTCTGAGTCTAAGCCTCACCAAGTCATGACTACTATTATAACCATACCAGTAAGCCACTGTCAGTACATGACAACCAAAGTGCAGAACAACTGCCGCCATAAGGGTACCATTTCCGGAGACGCTCCTCTGAGTCATATCACAAGGTTGGAGGCCTTGTTGATACTGGTACTTTAATGCTCACCCATCTGATCCCCGCCCCACCCATTGTTTTTCCAATTTTGATCTCATGCAGATTAAATTTACAAGATATAACATGCAATAGATTCATGCCTTAAACAGCCATCTGCACATCATGTATCACATTTCATTGCCTGGGCATCCAGTCGCTCTAAATTAAAGTGTCAGATATGCGTCTGAAGTGTAAAACACAAATGTAATCAATGAGGTGGGAAGATTCCTCTGAATAAAATACATTTTAACAGCCGAATACCTTTGATAGCAGAGGTGACATTTCATCATTTGTTGCACTTAATCTGAGCTCCTCTGTACTGACATGGCTGAAACCACTCTGCTGCCGTTTTATGATGAATAATAAAAGCTAGCAAAATGCTAATTTGAGATGAGTGCCTGGGCAGAATTTCCATTTCATGTAGCTCAACCTTTCATGTGTTTTTCAGTTTAAAGAACTTCTCTGCTTATCAGTTTAAATGAGGGGAATAAAATGTTTTCAGGGCCTCGTTTGCTAAATTGCTGGCAATTCTAATCCAGTTTCTCTCACTCAATTGAACTCACATCCACATGAATATCTCAGACATAATTTTAATTAGCTTATTCTACCTTGTGAGCCATTAAAAGTCAATGTACCCCTCTTACATAACACCTCTCAAGTTGGCATCCTGATATTTGCATGTGAGAACGGATGAGGGAAAAGAGCACGTTTTTTATGCTTCATGCGTTTTTTGTTGAGGCTTTGCAGTCTGCTCAGGAACAGGGTACATCAGGACATCTGTCAACTCTGCACAACTCCACGAACCTGTGGGTTTAAACTGTTTACCTGAATTACACTTTTTCCACCTGCCTTCCTGTAAGCCTGGTGTTCTTTATTAAAATAAACTTCACTGTAGCAGCAAGCCTGAGTCTCTCCTCCTTTCCCATGTTGTTGTGCAACAATCCTGACAAGTGGAGCTAGTTTGAACTACTTTATATACAGGCACAACACATAAATATGTGGGGTCTTGAGGTGCGAGAGGAAGGGAGAAAAAGTCAAGTTCCTGTTACACAAATCTGTTTTCAGATGACAGGCTAACAGGCAGTGTTTGATGGATCCGTTAACGCATGTCTGAAATGTAAGACGTGAGTGACACTACAAATGTCTCTATGTCTATAATGTACTGGAGTAGAAATATTTAAGCAGCAGTAGTTTGCTTACAGTAAATATAAAATCAAATTGTTCCCAATTGTCTTACTTTGATCAAGCACATACGAGCTACTCATAATCATCCAGGAGCTTATTATTTTTTCATATTATTTCACAAATGCCTCTCTCTGATGTTAGGGTTCTCGTATGATGTATGTATACAGGCATGATTCTTTTGCCAGACTCTTCATGTCTTTGTTAGTTTTATATACATCAGTGGGCTACTTTTGACTCTGCGAGACGATTTTCAGCACTTTAACAATCTGATTTACGTTCAACACAAAGACTCATATCCCCATGCTTTATATTCATTACATCCAAATGCATAAACCACAGAAATGATCACTACATTCTGAGAGGAAAACCATGGTTGTAGTCTTCCCTTAAGGTTTGCTGCCTCTCTTATTTTGGCAGATTTGTTTCATCATGTGGAACTCTCTCTCACAGGACTACCACCACAGCTCTATTGAAAAAAATCAGTACCCTCATTACACTGTCTGGCTCTTTGAAGCAAACGGGATGGGTTGGGGGTTGGGGGATATTGTGTAAGACCTATTTTAGGAGGCTGGCTCTCGTCTGAAGTCTATTGTTAAAAATATCTGGCAAGTCATTTGATTACTGCTCACGAGGCAGCATAGCAGGACACAAAATGTTTTCACATGTGTTCATATGCGAGAATATGGTGTCCTGGTCCAACAGGTGTCCTGGTGATGTTTAGTGAAACGCATCTCACATACAGAGTATCTGCACTTGTGTTTGGCTCAGGAAGATCTGAGACATGTTTTAATGCTTATAATCTCTTTTCACACTCAACAGCAGCAATGTCATGGTTTAAGATCAGTGGTTCCCAACCTTTCTCGTCCATTTTAGTTTCCATACCCTTCAGATAACCTAAAGTAACCCTTTTTTCCATTGTCTGTTTATTCATCACTGTACTGATTATCTTTTAATCTTATCCATATAAATGACAAATGTTTATCAATTACTTTAATGAAGACAAAGCTATTCATTCACTTCTCCTGATGTACTGAGTGCATGAAAGTGAGCCGTACTTTCAGCTTTAGGATGTTCATCGCTCATCAACATTTAGCATTATCATTGACAGATAAATGATGGAAAATTTTGCATCTATGAAATGTGGAGCATTGTGGGATGTTGAGCATGTCATGGATACTACTTTTCATTCATCTTTTTTGTTATTTAGTTATGTATTGCATACATTTAAAGGGACTTGGGGCAGGATCAAGAAATAAGACTCAATACTGACACAACGGCCGTTAGGGTAACTGCAGCCAACAGCAGGGCGTGCACATGAACTCTTCACAGCAGTATAGCCGATGCTGTGACATGTTATTACTTTAATCGCTGTTCCCGTGACTGTTTTTATTTCCCGAGGACGGAAATGGGCGGGAGCTGGCCATGGAGCCGGTGCTGTGTGTAAGGAATAGCCCCTTCCGCTACAGGCATGAAGCAGCTGGGAAGCAGGCTCACTGTGCATAGCGACACACAAGCGTGGCAATTTACCATTAAGGTTGCTGCAGTCTGAAAGGCACAGGCAAAAGTAAAGACGGCATATTAGGGGACAAAAACATCTTTTTTTGTCGGGATTGCCGTGTGTAATCGGCTAATGTTACTACACAGACACAAACCGTTAGCCTGTGGCTAAAGCCAGCTGCTAATGTTACCTCCTTACCTTAACAGGTTGGGCTTTCAGTCCCATATATAAAACTAAAGGACCGTGGAATAAGCTTGTTTGCAGCTAACGCTACTTTGCATGTTAGGTCACTCCGAGGCCTCTGTGATCTCATATGATTTTCAGATCAAGCTCTAAACATGACCTGTAATGTTTTCTCACTAGGAAGTGAGCCATGTCAGCATCTGTTTTCAGTCCCAGATCAAGCTTAAGCTGCCTCCATGACTCAAACGCGTATCCGATGTTTATTCGGGGGCCAGCCCAGCTTTGGTCAAAATTACTTTTTGACTGACAAGATGCTGCTGATAAAACCTTTGTTTTCTTCTTAGTCGAACTTCTCAGTGGGCTTTGTGTTGTAGCGGGTCGTTTGTTTAATGGCAATGGAGAGATATGTGGGTGGGCTCATTCTTTTTGAACGCTTCATCACCATTGGCATTAAAGAAAACTTAAATGCATGTTTAATTTTCACAAATCCTACATTCCTTTAACATCATCAGAAAACAGTGATGACAGTAAATGTGGTGCACTACAGAGTACATAGGGAGTATTTTTTGATGTACCTCCATTTACCTAATACTGCCATTATCACTTTTTATTTTCACCATATTTTTTCATGCAATCATATAGTTGTATTCAGTTAGTCTATTGGTTGAGCTACTGTACTTTTTTTTTT
>OMNW01035452.1:0-16208 GCA_900303245.1 Selene dorsalis | reverse complement strand
AATGTTACTACACAGACACAAACCGTTAGCCTGTGGCTAAAGCCAGCTGCTAATGTTACCTCCTTACCTTAACAGGTTGGGCTTTCAGTCCCATATATAGAGGGACATATTTCTAACTATTCAGTTTCAGACTAAAGGACTGTGGAATAAGCACAGTCTGTTACCATTACATGCATGCTATAAAGCTAATGTATTAGGTTTGTAGTGCCTTGTTTGCAGCCAACGCTACTTTGCATGTTAGGTCACTCTGAGGCCTCTGTGATCTCATGATTTTCAGATCAAGCTCTAAACATGACCTGTAATGTTTTCTCACTAGGAAGTGAGCCATGTCAGCATCTGTTTTCAGTCTCAGTCCAAGCTGAAGCTGCCTCCATGACTCAAACGCGTATCCGATGTTCATTCGGGGCCAGCTCGGCTTTGGTCATAATTACTTTTTGACTGACGAGATGCTGCTGATAAAACCTTTGTTTTCTTCTTAGTAGGACTTTTCAGTGGACTTTGTGTTGTAGTGGGTCGTTTTTTTACCGTAGCAGAATCCATTGAATGGCAATACATTATGAAGGACACAGCTTGTTCAAGGCAATGGAAAGATATGTGGGTGGGCTCATTCTTTTTGGTTTTGAACGCTTCATCACCATTGGCATTAAAGAAAACTTAAAATGCATGTTTAATTTTCACAAATCCTACATTCCTTTCACATCAGAAAACAGTGATGACAGTAAATGTGGTGCACTACAGAGTACATAGGGAGTATTTCTGGATGTACCTCTGTTTACCTAATACTGCCATTATTATCACTTTTTATTTTCACCGTATTTTTTCATGCAATCATATTAGTTGTATTCAGTTAGTCTATTGGTTGAGCTACTGCACTTTTTTTTCACCACATGCACCATGTGCTTGAAGTGTGGGAGTCCAGTCACTACTGTAGAACATACCATAAAGCCTTCCAGTTGAAAATACATTCAGCTGAACCCAGAGAAGCTAACCCAGCAGTCCCTGCCTCTAAAAAAAAAAAAAAAACAAAACACACCACTCCAAAAAAAAAAGATCATTAAGAAAGTAACCCATGCTTGCAATGGTCCCTTAGGAGTGTCTGACCGAATTTGTGTCAGGTTGAGGGGGAAATCTGGACCCAAATGCAGACACACGGGGGGAAGAGTGGGGAACAAAAAAGGATTTATTTAACTTAAAGGAAAAACTCAGGAGCTCAGGCAATGATGCAGCAAAAAAATCTGGATAACGCAGGTAAAAACTCAGGACATGGCATGAACCACAGACATGGAAACAAGGTTCAACGCAGACAACCCAACAAAGGACCCAACAGGAAACACAGAGGTTAAATACACAAGGGAACGAGATACAGGTGGTGCAATTAACACAGGTGAAACACATTGGGAAATCACAAGGGGGTGAACACAGGTAAACGAGACATGAACTTCAAAATAAAACGGGAACTAAAGACAGACCATGACAAAAAGGAGCACACAGGGAGACAGAACATTAACTACAACATAAAACAGGAAATCAAGAAATCAAGACACAGATCCTATGCAGATTTATTCATCCTAACACATTTTATGTTCACAGTGGAGACAGTCGGACAAAAGAAATATCATTTATCATCTTCTTTTTTTGTTCTGCTTGATTACCTGGTTTGGCAATCTGAGCATAAAATAAAAAGATAAAAATAAAAAAAACATCTGGACCACATTGTGAAGATGGCTGCTTAGGTGACAGGTGACCCACTGACCCCACCTGACAGCCATCTTTAATTAGCTGGTTCTCCACAAGGCCAGATCCATACTGGGCTGCACAAATCATCCTTTTCACTTGAAATTTGAAGCCCTTCCATCAGGCTGTGGACTGACAACAACAACAAAGTGCGGCAACGGGTTTTAAAGCGCTGCCTATTTTAAAGATGGATTAAAAAGAACAAGAAAGTCATTACAGCCATGTTGTTGGGTTCGTTCTCCATCACACAGCTGCAACCATGTATAAACAACAGTAACTTAATGATGATGTCGCGCCATGCGTATGTTGTATATCAACGTGATGATGTATGTGTCGGAGGCAGCTGTGCTTGAGTACACTTGGGCTCGGGGTAATGTGAGTGCAGGCCAGCAGGGGGCGGGCGAGAGAGGGCGTTCATGCTTCAGCACGGTACAGAACAACTGGCCCTAGTGTGAGTGCACCCTTAGGAGTTCAGGAGTTCAGGAGTAATAGAACTAAAACATAGTCCTTTGTACCATGGACAATAACCCTGCAGAATTTGCACGAGTAAATCGTCACTTTATAGTGTGCAATGTTTTTGGTGTCTGGTGGTCTTACTGTGTTCTGTGTTTTAATAGAGTTTGGTGCTTTTTATGTTGTTGTGTTATGTGTATGGTTTTGTTTTTTTTAATCCTGCAATTTAAGTGTCACGCTTCAGGGCGATAAAAAATACATGAGAAGATTAGGATTTCTTTTATTATTTTTTACTAGACCTCCGCCTACATGTTTTCTTGATTTCTACAAAATGTTGATTAGTGAATCTCTGAAAGGCTTTGTTGATTCCTGTGAAGCAGAGTATGCTCTCATCTTTCCCTCAGTGCATATAAACGTATTCAAACAAAAGATGTTCATTACAGGTTCCTTCTGACAACAAATGGACTTCAAAGCAATTACTGCAGTTTCAAAGCTGACTAACAATAGATGAAATCAATACAGATGGCTCTTATACATATTCCAGTTACCAATTTCCATTCCTAATCACAACGCATAACAGTACGTTTTTTTTTCATTTTTTTCAAGGTAATAAAAATAGGAAATGGGTCCACATTTTGCTGACTTGCTTCTACTGTAAATGCTAATTGGCAAAAGAGCCATTTCCTGATTCTGAACTTCTTATTTGTATTTGTACCCATGGCTCAAATGGAAACCCTGTGTAGAGGTGAGAAGCTGTGTGTGAAGACACAGAAATCATGCTCTGTCCTTCAAAAAAACAACATTCGACAGTCGGTGTCTGCTCTCACCTTCATTTGAGTGACAGGTGAGAATTGAGAACGTATACAGGTGACAGATTCAGTCACATGCTCAAACTGTCCACATGTCATCTATGGCACAGTGTATTCTACATTGTTATAAAACTGCTCTTTTCTCTTCCAACAGCCTAAATAATGAGAGTAGATGGGAAACATTTGTTGTTTTGCATATGTCTCAGCAGGATGCACATTTTTAATTTGTGAAATAACAGACCACACATTCATAAACACTCCTTGTCTCCTATTACACCACCCTCCCACACACAGCTAACCCACAACCAGCTATCTGTCATTTTATTCAGCGTATCAAAATATGTCGTGCATGTACATATAAGAGCACAGAAATGCTGGCACTGAATAATTTGTCACAGTGTTTGTCTCTTTTCAAGTCAACCTGCTTTCCCTCCACATTGCTCGAGTAAATAGGTTCAAGATACTGGAGAAAAACTACTTTCGGCACAAAAACAAAAATCCATTGAGGTGAGTGCAGAGGACGACAAAAAGCCAAATGGGAAAAGAACAGATAAGAAGCTTATCCTTCCACCATAGACTGTGTGAGGAGGAAACAGGTAAGATTAGGTAAAGATGCTAAATGACCTACGGCCCTATCACCCAAGCACAACAACACATAAATGATCAAATGATATTATAGTTTATGTCATGCAGCAGCTTTTGTATCTTAATGTATTTCAGGCTGAC
Organism: Selene dorsalis; assembly: GCA_900303245.1. Taxonomy (NCBI): domain Eukaryota; kingdom Metazoa; phylum Chordata; class Actinopteri; order Carangiformes; family Carangidae; genus Selene; species Selene dorsalis. Next base: position 12,486 of record OMNW01035452.1, on the reverse strand, counting down.
AAAAGGGTAAAGGTTTTAGGGTAATTATAACTATTGTTTATGCAACAGCTGTCGATGGTCATTTATTCACAGAAAAACAAAATCAAATTTAACCCTGACTTTTATGGTTAAAAAGAGCTGACAAAACACATTTCAGCTGCACCTTCTTTTAATCTGTTCAGTAGAAAGAAAGGGTCACATGACCAATTCTCATAATGTTGTAGTCATTAACATAAAAAAAAAAAAAACATGACAGTGACTTCCAAACAACAACAACAACAACAACAACAAAACATCATTAATTAAAACGAGTGCAGAGGGTACCAAATAGACGGACATAAATATAAGCTGTTATTGTGTTTGACTATTTATAGCTGAAGTCCCTAAATTGGCTGCAGAGTGACTTTACCTGGCAAACAGATGTGTTGTTGTCAGTTTAATGGTATATTTATATTATCACATCTCATCCACTCTGTGTGTGTAAGTGCAGTTGGTACCAAAAGTTCAAATGAGTTAAACTTTGAACTTTGTGGGCAGAGCTGCTGACCACTGCCTCCAGAATTGACCTGATGTCAGATCTAATGAGGGAAGATGTTCACTTGGCAAAATATCAGCGAGCAGATTCAGCTTCCAGGGCTCATGCTGCACAGAGCTTCTGTTTCAGCCTCTTAAATATAACCCTCTGACTGCTAGCTACATTAGCACTGTGGCCAAGGTGGTGTCACAGTGTAGAAGCAGAACTAAATGATGGATTGAACCGATGTCCAAGAAAATATCAGTAACTCGCTTTGAGCTGCTGCATTTAAATGAACCTCCCACTGGCGCTTGGCATCAAGATACCACACAGTCAAAGAGAATTTCAAGGTCAGGAAAATACCCGTTGTGCCGCCATGAAAAACTGTCATTTCAGTAAAGTTTTCAGATCCATCATTGGTATGTCTTCTAATGTGCTACTTTTTCATTTATTTCATGCAATTTAATGCGTTGTAATGTGATTATCTGTGCGTATAAATTGTCACATTCCTGGAAGAGGCTCTCAGAAAGCAGGAGGAGCACAGGCAACACGGAGGATGGGTAACAGATGAATGGCAACCACACAAAAGTGAAATATGGGAGCTCATCAAACAGCTGCAGTGACAGTTTGATAGCACGACTCCAGCCACAGAGCCTCACGTCAATATCTCTCTCCTCTTCAATCTCTATTTACCTTTCTCCTCCTGCTCCACCTCTCCTTTTATTTCCTCTTCCCCTCTCATTTCCTTCTTTCTCCCCTTCTCTCCTGCTTTTTTCTCTCTTTTTTTTGAAAAAAATCTTTATCCCTCTTTCTGTATTTCATTTTCCTCTTCATCTTTTTTTGTGCTCTGTCTTCCTCAGCAGCAGCTCAGGTTAAATAAAAAATGAGGGCCTGAGATGTGATGTGTCCATCATTGATTTCTACCAATTTACTCCCAAGCCCACTTCCCCCTTTCTTCTTCCTCTCAACAGACCTCTTCATTGCTCTGTTTTTTATGTTTGCTCAAGCACTTAAAGTAATCACGACACTGACATTATGTTGAACACCCCTCTTCAGCATTAGCAGCAGCTTGTTGTTTATATTGCTATACAGGTTTTTCACTCTTGTCTGTTACCTGATGTATATTTCAGTTGTCCTACCACAGTATCCTTTGTTGGAGAAAAAATTAAGATCCAAAACAGGGCCAGTTGTGATCAAGGATCTTTATTTCCAACATTCAATAGTACAAATAATAGTATGCAAAAGTGTTCAAAAAGTCATAAAAAATACTCAAAGTGTCAAAATAACTTCTTAAAAATGAAAGGGATGGACAGAGTTTGGTGCATTAGAGTTTACCACAAAAAAGTGGATATAAACCCAAGCTTGTTCCAGACCAGACTAAATTCTTATCTCTGTATTTTTGCTTTTATCTACTATCAATGCCATAACCTCTTATTCAAATGAGGGGTGCAAATGACCCTTCTGCCCCAGTTTACTCCTTTAGATTTTGTCACAAGGAGTGGTGTAATCTGATGTATGGTGTATGGTGAATGGTGTAATCTTACATCAACATAATCTCCGCCCTCATCAGGGATGTGTCCCACTGTGGCACGTGTTGGCACTAAGTTCTGCGCCTTTGGCAGCACTGCATCCTGCAGGTGGCCGTTATCTACGTTACCCAACCTTGACTCCCCTGCAGGCTGCTACACACGCGAACCTACTGCGTTTCCCACGCCAGCGCACACACTCACCCCTCCCTTCTCACTCGCTCTACTTTTTTAGAGCTCAGTGCTTTTCCTTTTTTTTTTTACCCAACAGGCGTCTTGATGATGGTTGATGTCAAACCCAGGAGAAAATCGACTCACACTGGAGATTTCAATACCAATGAAACTCTGTGATTCTAGATGAGCTACTAAAATTGATGGTGTTGAACATCAGAGGTAGCATGACATTGTATTCTAACTTAAAATTGACATACAAGGTGACAAACGAGTTGGAAAATTCACTAACACACACTGACAGACTGAGCAGAAATGACTGTAGCCTGCTTATGTTGCATCCTGAGCTCACATTAGCCAAGAGAAGCTAACACATTTGGTGTGTTGCTATGATAGATGCTAACTGTGCTATTTACAAACAATGACATATCATTTTAAGGACAAGAACATGTTGTCAAGATAACATTGAAACTAAAACCCCCTCTCCCAGAATGCATTGTGCACTGGCCACTGGCCTGGTCCTTGATAAGTTTGAGGCGTTTTCTGCCTTCCTTTAAAATGCTCTACGCCACAGTTTACATAGCCTGCTGGTGTTCAATGTCTGTAACCTGTCCCTGGTGATCTGGATCAAATAGAAAATATCTCCAAACACCACTCAGGTTCTTTTTCCACAAGGAGCCTTAGTTCCTATTGCTTACCCTTCATGTTGCCATTATTGTTGTTATCATATAATGTACTTGCAGCCTTTTTTTTTTTTTTACTATGAATTAAATATCAGACTAGAACACCTGTAAGGTGATTATATACAGTACGGTGCCCTTGTTGGTATTCAACCTCACTACTTCACACCAACCCTTAATTTGATCATTGGCAAGACTGAAGATAACATTACTGTCACCTTGGTAACTTTCCAGAATTGTTAAATCAAGCTTCATTGATTTATAGACAGCTTTGCATGTGCGTGTGTGTGTGTGTGAACATAGGAGCCTACTATTCATTTCAGTTCACACTATTATTGCTGATTTCTTGCTGACTTCTTGACAGTTTGTGTTGACTGAGAGTGCTTTATTTTGCCAGACCCCACACATTATAAGAGTGTCTCTCAGGCTCCGTCGTTTTCTAAGCAGATTCAACACATGCTGAAAAAACAGATTGATTTTACAGTGGAGGGCCAAACTTTTCCATTAAAATTCTTACTTTAACACTTGAGCCTGTTGGTCCCCTGCTGCCAACATAAAAATCTGAGATCTATTACTATGTGTAAACATCAATATGTCCCAAATTCCCTGATGCATACAGCTCAGACAGGACCCTCTGAGCTATTCAAATCATTACCGCCGCAACAATGAGATTCACCTTAACCCATGTTGCTATGGCTACAGTCGAGCGCAGTGCCAGAGAGTTCTGTCTCAGTTTAGACTTTTATTCCTGCAGTTAGTCTGTTGGCTTTTTCACACACACATACACGCATGCATAGCCTAGGTTTAAACATACATTTGTGTACATAAGGTCAATATACACACACAGAGACACATAACCATATAAAATGAATAAATGTGCGCCCATGCATGGAGGTCAGCAAGTGCACACATATATACAGAGACATAACACAGAGAGTGACACACACACAAAGCTAATTTTAAAAAGCAGTGCACATAGCAGAGGTCAAAATACCCAGGCAAAAGCGTCTGTACGTAAATATGACAGCAATGTAACCCCTAAAAATAAACGCCTTGAGTTTCTACTTTATTCAGTTGAAGTCCTGATAATAAGGTCTAATAAGGTCTGTAACACTGTCTGCTCAAGTGTAAACTGAACAACATCAGAGTTTAACAAACCTGCAGCAGCACAGGGTTAACTTCACAGCGTGTCAGCAGTAGACCGCCAGGCGTGGAGCACAGACTATGTGATAAACCTGTGCTGTTCTGATGTCGCAAACAAATGTTGGTTTAGACAAAAAATATTTTTTGACCATTGATGAGAATAATTATCAAATAACGGCATTACTACTCTTTTCAGTAACGAGTAATCAAAAAAGTTATAATGCCATTGCCGTTACTCTGCATCGTTACCTACTTGACTCACTGAAAACCGATCTTCTGTGAAACGATGATGTCATACCCCCCACCGCTCTAACCTGTAACCTAAGGCACACCACTAGACGTATACAGTCTACGGACATAACGTAACAGCAACAACAACAACGGCCGTTAAAGCATCATATCTATAATACTGAATTTGATAGGTGACTGTTGCATTGACCACACAACAATGCAGTGTAGTGTAGATAAGTGTGCAGTGTTAATAATAATGATTTATTGTATTAAGTGTCAATTTCATTCATTTAACATATTCAGTGTTGAGTTTCATTACATACACTTGAATTTAAAACTTCCATGGGGGGTGGGGGGTGGGTGGATCGAGCATTAAAAAAAAAGTAACACAATAGTTACTTTTCCTGGTAATTAGTTACTTTTATAATGTATTACTCAGTTACTAACTCAGGTACTTTTGGGGGAAAGTCACGAGCAACTGTAACTAATTACTTTTTAAAAGTAACATGTCCAACACTGATTCTGCCACAGGGATGAGCTGCTAACCTAAATGTTGATTAACATAGGTCGAAGCAAGGTATAAATTTCCCTCACATCTGGAGCATGTAGAAAGAGAGCTATGATAACAGCAACAACAAGGCTTGCTATAATGTAGACTCAACATCCGTATCCCACACACGTCCTCCTTGTGAAATCAGCACTGCAAATGATAATAACAATATATCCGCAGGCACATCAACACACACAAACACTTTCACAGACAGAGATGGACATGGATGTGAGCAGCCACAAACACTCACACACACTTACACACCCTCCACTGTGCACACAGCGGGAGTGTGATAGGTCTCGACACGCTTTTAACACAGTAGTTTGGGGTCATTTGATTTTCCAGCAGGAGTCATTTGGATATGCAGTTCAATTTAATATTCTGGCGAAAATGTAGCTGGATATTCAAGAGTCTTCAGGGTTTGAGAATCAACACACTGGAATTTCACCTGGGTGCAGTTTTGATCCAGTGAACCCCCAAATAGGCAGGAAACTAAAACTCCTTCAGACACTAATGTCTTGCTCTCTGTCTCCTCAGAGGATGTGCTTCCTCCTCTTTTACATCTCATCAAGGAACTTTTAATTTCTATTGCTTTACTTCCCTCTTTCGTATCCCTCCGCACCATCTCTTCTCCTCTCACCAAGATCCTTTTAATGGCTGATGTATTATTATGATGAATGTCTTTGATACAACCATAGATTATGATAGACTATGCTGTATATAAAGAAGTATGTAGCTTCTGTTAAGTTTCTGAAGAGGAGTGGACTGCCACCTTGGCAATGACTCCGCCCAACTCCAGCTAATCCATACATAAACAAAGCGCAGAGCACTGCTAACAGAAAAGTTTATGTTCCTGTTAGACAATTTTATTAGCCACTAAATAAATTTGCCTTGGAGTAGCCACGGCGGAAACACTCCCAACACCACCTGTGCTCCTGATGCTGACTGTTTGATATTCGCATTAAAATCTGCCAACAGGCACCAACACCATATACATACTAATAGTGGAAAACCAGTTTTTAGCTCTTGTGCTATACAGACCTGGAACACTTTACAATTCATTTCAAAGCTTAACACACTTGTACCCACAGGTCAGTTTAAAACCATGATTAAAAATGATTCAGCTCCTGGAAGTAACTGTTTTTACCTGTGTTGTCTGTTTTTGCTCTATGTGATGTGTAATTGTTTTTGCTCTTCTTGTTGTATTTTCCTGCTTAAATGCACTCTTGACATTATTGCAGATTAGGTCATGTGATGCTCTCAATTATGCACAACTTTAATTCTCAGTTAAATGTGGGATGGATGTCTATGGGGACTGACTGCCTGTAGTTTTAGGCTTTACTTACTCAGCCACAGGTCACTATGAGGGGACAACTGCTGATAGCCGTGTGGGGCAAAATGACCCCTCTGTCATTCACTGTTACCCAGTGTTCACGCCTTGAAGGAATTTCTCTTCCTCAGAGAGTTGTACACTGAGTTTGCCAAAGAACAACCACTGTGGATGTTACACAGTTTGTGACACACATACACATTCTACACTGTGTGAATCTCTGGGCTCTACCTCGACATTATAAACTGTACTTTTGATTATTTAGATGGAGACTCATCCAACACAATATATCATAAGCTGACAGAGCAACATGTTCATTGTGTTGCAGTGTCTTTCCAAATAAATCTCCAGTCCAAATAAAGTCCAGTTTCCTCTCTTTCTTTTAGCTCCATGTTTGGTCTCCACCAACTCCTTAGGGAAATCCGTGCTGCTAAATGTGTTCACCAGCTGCTCTCTGACTGAGTCTGTCTGCTGTTTGCTGCTGAGAAGGTAGTGGACAGTGGCTTTTGACAGATGTTTCTCTGTATACATCTGCCTGCTCACTGAAACAATTGGCTCGTCATCACTTTCATGCATACGCAATCATTTTGTCCACGATTAAATATGGATGAAAGGAGCTTAAAAGTTGAGATACCTCACCAGTAATAATTGTGTGCACCTATTGAGATGTTTTCAGTTGCATGACCGAGAAGAAAATGGTGGGAAGGCTCCCTGTGTTTCCCTCTCATTATCTAAAAATAACTCATCATCTGCCCATCTGAAACTCTTTACTCTATACAAATGCCCTACCCCCACACCCACACATCAATCTCTCCATTGTCTGTCTCTTTAACTCTCTCACTGTTCATCTCCCATTCTCCTTTTCTCTTCCTCCCTGCTATTTATATTATTAAAGGAAAGAGGCAATAAACACAGGCTGCTCAGTCAGGATATCTAACTGTATTTAATGCCTTGCAGGGTAGGCTTCTTTATCAAGCATATATAACAAACAACACACTGTTCACCACATGCATGTTTTTTTAAATCTTAATCACCAGGGGATACCAATGTGCATGCTCAGACTCACTCACACACCTAGCATTTATTATTCTGCATGTATGAAGTAATGTGGAAGTGCTGTGAGCAAAAACAAAACAAGAAAAGAGAGGGACACATAGATCCAAATGATCAGCACAGATGCAGGTTTGTAAACCATAAAGTGAAGATTTAATGACTCAACCAACACACACACACACACACACAAACATAAGCGTACATGGTTGGAGGGGTTTCATTTATTGTGTCACGTGTTGGCACATGCAGGAACATAAAGCTAGAAACAGCTCTTCATGGTATAAAGACACAGACACATGCAAACATCCAACTTCTTCACCCCCTGCAGCACCTGAAAGGAAACATGAAAAAAGACTGTTTATTTCCTTCTAGATGTAAATCACACACACACAAACACCCGCACCAACAATCAAATTAGTGTGAGGGCAAGCAGCCAGTCTCCCAGCATTAATAAACAAAGACAGGAATGTGGAAAATTAAAGGTGGGAATTACTCCACTGGTCAGAGATTAACCTCAAGCTTTCAAGCAGCTGCTGTCTTATTGCTTTATTAACTTTTAATTTTTTCATAAACACACATGCAGAAACTGACACAGACATGTGCACACACACACACACCTCTACCTGTGTGTGGATTTAGGCAAACAACAAATACTGTAGTTGGAGTTTTAACTATGCTCAGACCTTAAGACCACTGAAAGAAATTGAATAATTGATAAGTGAACATCAAAAACATTAAATTGAGCAAAAAAGAAAGAAAAAGCAGAGGAAACACTTGCTTCAGCTTCTCAACTGGAAGAATACCATGGTGTCCTTTGCTGTATATTACTATCAATTAATCATCTTGGGTGTTGAACTGTGAAAATAAAGCCAGTAATTTCATTGAAATATTCTGCTCTCTAATACTCTTGATTGATTGATGATTCATCAAGAAGATAATTAAGAGCTTAACCTAAGTTAGTCATGACCTACATTGAATGTCTAAAGATGTGTTTACAAAACTTCATTCTGGTCGAATATGATGGACTAATGTTGTCTCCACCAACAACTTCGTTCCTAGCTGTTTTTAACCAACTGATCTGCAACAGTGAAAACATTTTTGCAATAGGCATTATTGTGACCTATTACTTTTTCTATTACCACACTGAACAAAGGTTAATTCACACTCATTTGCAGGTCACAATATGTTGATACTGAAAGTAAAGTGGAGTGAAACATTCAGGTGACATATTTCTTTGCAGTTAAAGTATCTGACCTTTCAAAAAAAATGTCCACATGTAATGACTCCAGCTTTATTAAACTGTTATATGGTTAAACTGAGACTTGCATCACCTGCTTAAGGTCAGAGAAAGATCCTTGTCTGGTTAACAGTGACTCGAGACACAACCTGTTTATTTACATCTAGCCAAAATCACTAGGTTAATCTGAAGTTGTGTGAGTGCTGAGTGCTTTTATCGCCGCTAAGTCACAGATGGGGGTCTGGTCTGTGGTGTGACACTTGTTGCAGTGTAACAGGCTAAAGCTGGATGATCCGGTGCCGCACCATTGGATGAGAAGCCTTGTGCTGTGTTACTGTGTGATCTGACTGATACTTTGCTATTGCCCTGCTGAGCTGTTTAGTCAAACAGTTTGTCTTTTAACTTTTAGTTTTGACTTTTAAAAATGTTTCTAACTAGTGTTTTATGGAACGTTGGTTTGAGCTGCTGACAGTGTCCTAGCCTTGCAGGATCAGCTTCAGCACGAGTCTTTTTTAACCCCACAATACAAATGAAAATAGTTCATGACTACGAGTTAATGGTGCTTTTGGAAGTAAAACGTCTTTACTGACTTTACACTCTACAGTTTTTACATTTGAACAAATTCAAACACCTGTGATTACAGTTGATTAACTGTGATTGGGCAATCACTGCTTGAGGGGAGTGAATTAGAATAGCTTCACTTCGTTGGATAAAGCGCAGACATGGATTTGTGTATACAGTAAAAACACACACTGACTCACCCGATACTCCTCCTCTACATATTTCAGACTTACTATATTTAACAGAGACACACACGCACACACACACACTGACTCATCCTTGTCCCTGTCCCTCCCAGCCCTCTTGAAGTGCAGAAATAAAAAATTCAATTAAAATGCCAGGAGTGGCGAGTGCCGTGGAATCACATACATTCATTACTGCCACAATCTGTCAGGCAAGGACACGGGCGGAGGAGGGAAATCTCTCCTTCTCTCCCTCCCCTTCTGTCTTTTTATCCGTCTTTCTTTCCCACTACCGACCATCACTCCGATGATAATAGCTGAGAGAGCGGGAGTGAGAGAGGGAAGGCGACAGTGAGAAAGAGATGTAGAGAGAGAGAGAAAGCGAGAGACCAAAGTCAAAACTGTGATAATGGAGCCTTTGATTGTGATGATAATTCACTTATAATTATAGGAGACAATGTGCTGAGAATTGTGTGTGTGTATGTGTGAAAGAGAGAGACAGAGAGTGAGACACCAGAATATAAAGGAGTGAAAAAGAAAAGGGAGTGACAGAAGGAGAGATGGTAAAACAAAGATATGGAGCAGAGAGGGGTGGAAATCACAGAGAGAAAGGCTCCACTGTTCTCCAATAAAGGGCAGAGTCACATCTCTGCTTTAAAAATGCCAATACTCACTCTAATGTTGTTTGTGCCACCATCACTGGCTGTGAAGAGATGATCAAAAATAACTTTGTTTTAGCAGTGTAATCAGGACCAGCACACAGCTGCACTCTGTGGGTTTTAGTTGGATTAGGTTTTGGTCCTGTTTGAGTGGACTACTGACGGGTTCAGTGAAAACCATGTCACCTAGAAGTGACATTCACATAATAACTGTTTTCCCAGGCTTGTTTGTGGTGCTTTGCAATGTCCTAATACAGAGGCTGTTTTCCTCTGCGGGTGAATGCCATGTGTTTTATCTGTTGATTTGACATCCATAACTTTATTTGTGGTTTTAAGAACCCAAACACTAAAAACTGATGCACACTTCTAGAGGTAGACAGGTGCATTGGAGAGGACCGAACGGCCAACAAAGTACAATAGAGGAAACTCCTGCACACTGTGCACCCAAGTGAAGACAGTGTGCAGGAGTTTCCTATATGGTTTTAAGAACCAAAAACCACTTGTACCCCTGTAGCTGTGTAGCTCCCCTCTCAGACTTCTCTGTGCAGCTTGAATAAAAGCCAGGCGTTTTGTGTTGGGCTCTTCTGATTGGCTGACTGTGAGTGAGTGAGAACCAGGTAACAGAAAAGGTGATGCTAATGGTGAGACAGATCTGTGTATAATCAAAAATGAGACAGAAAAGAGCCAACCGTAAAATATTTGATCACAGTTGGCTCTTGGCTACAAAAACAGCAGTATTATGCTATCTGGCTGTCTGTGCTGAAGTCACTACAACTAGAGAAGTTTGCGGTCAGCAAACTTGATCTCTCGAGTGGGTGTTCTACCTAGTCTCACGGTACATTAGACCATGGGTTAAAGTTACGCTGGAATATCCCTTTAAGACACTCTGAGTGTTTCAGGCCACATATTAGACTCAGCTGCAGCAAAATTACCGAGTTGTCTTTGGTCTTTTTCTTTGATATTCACTGATCGGACAGCGGAGGGCGTGGCCAGCCTGGTGGATCTGTCAGATCCGTCAGGTTGGCCATGCCTTGGAACATCACAGCCGTCAGGTGACACTTCTGAAGATGACTGCAGAGAGCAGCTGAAACATGTCAAGGTAAAAAAGAACATATCCTGTCTGATTAATTAATTATCAATGTGATTCATCTGTTGATTTTTTTTCCATTCAGAAACACTAAAAGCAAGTTTATGCATTTTTTACTGTCAAAGAAAGTTGGATTGGGTAAACATCCCAGTGACGGTTCTTTCTGCCACTGGCCTCGTTATCATGTGGGAGCTCCTTCTCCTGCTCAGCTGGTCTTCGTGCCTCCTCCCCCGACTTCGTGACTCTGTGACATTACCTTGGCTCAGATGTTTCTGTTGACTCATGCACCTGCTGTCCTCACACTGTTGAGTCCTCATCTTAAGCTGCCAGCCTCAGACTCCTACCCCACACAACTTTGAAACACCCTGCTTTTTTTTTATACCTCATGGAAACTCATAACACCAACATAAATGAAATAACCTAAATGATAAATAAAATGTAAGTTCCTATAGTTATTATGTATAGCACCAAGATGTGGGTAGTGTTATGACATCTTTTATTTTATCTCATTCCGAACATTTCATGTCACACTATCATATTCTTGCCATCACTACATATATATATATATATATCTGCAAGTTCTTATATATAATGTGAAAGAGGTCCCTTGTAGTAACAGTCACAGTAACAGTAATTACCTCTTTTAGCTTTTTAGTGCCTGTTTAGTTTTAGTGTCCTACACCTGCAGTTAGACACTGTGAAAAACCAGCTGCTGAACATACAGTTATGCTGGATGAAAACCCAATATGTGCAGTATGTAATAAAATAAGATGTCAGCGTAAAAGAGCATAAATTATTCACACTTTTTAAGTATGATTAATAAAAAAAAGGTGTTAGGAAATGATGTAAAAGAAGATGAACCTACCTCCTGCATGAGGCTCGTTCCTTGCATGACCCAGTGCAGCACAGTGTTTCAGTCTTATCCCATTTTCATATGAAGCAATAAATGATGATTAATGAGACACCATCTTCACTTATTACCCTCTTTTGCAATTTAATTCCAGGTGCATTTGAAAACAAGGGAGCAGAAAAAAAGAGTCCATGAGAAATCCTGATAATGGATGTTCTCTTACATCTCCCCATGCTTCTTTAGAAAATGTTTGCAGATGGGGTTTGTTATTCTGTTTTGCTGCTCATAAGAGAGGAAAATCAGTGGCATGTACAGTGAGGCGTTTTTCATTCCCATTACACACCACTTCCTCCAAGATAGAAGCATTTCATGTGAGGTTGAATGCCATACAGGGTATGATTTATAACGCTGTACCTCGCCCTTTAAGAGTAATAAATCTCTGCTAAATGTATCTCAGATGGTGGAAAAACCACTATAAGTACTTTCATTGAACTTTACATTCCTTTTGAGCGCAGTCTTCCTTCATCAGCTGCAGGTGACTACGTCTCCAGCTGTCAGAAATTCATTTCATTAATCTGTCATGAAGAAAAAAAAATGAGGTAGATTAAAGAAGATTGTGTGCTGATTTGCTCGTCTTGACACTTGTATCAAATACTGCATACTGCATGCGCTTCAATATGGGAGCGCTGCTGTGGTGTCTGGTGACAAGCTTTTAGAAAACTGTGACATGTCC
>OMNW01035450.1:0-14986 GCA_900303245.1 Selene dorsalis | reverse complement strand
AATGTTAATTTCTGAGCTCAAACAGACTAAATACTCTTTGTCCAAACATATTATCAGTGCTTACAGTATTTCTTCATATTTTAAATGTAGAAAAATGTATCAGTTTGTATTCTTTTGGAAACTAAACATTAAACATAAACTGGCTTGTTTAGCAGTATTGCCTCACATCGACAGGTCCGGTTTTCCTGTTACCATCTTGGTAGTTTCTGACCTAATTCCCAGCTGTTTCAAAAATGGGCAAGGTGAAGTGTGTTTGGAGCTGAGGATTAGGTGCATGTTAGATAAATAACTATGTCAAGGATGTTAGCAGAGCACCTGGTTCAGAGTCTAAACCAAGCACAATTCATTGGCTGGCTAATTTGCTGGTTAATGAGCTAAGCTAACCTGCCAGGTATGGTGAGAACAGGCACGGATACATCATAATTGGTGCTAACATATAAATAAAATATCCAAAAACTACTTGTCTCAAAATGCAAGAGCAGAGAGTTCCTCACATTTTGTCCATTAAATGCACAACAAGTCATACTATTAGTCAAATATGACCGAGAGCCCATGTTCAGGGACTTAAATTAGCTGATCAGCTGTTGCCATGCTGAGTGGCCAGCCAATTATGTCAGCACCCACCAGTCATTCAAAGTAGCCACACCCTTAAATTTCAAGTTTATGGATTCATTTATCAACACTACAGCTCGTCTTATGTGTAGCACTTGATTGACAGGTGAACTAGTTGGCTACTTGGTCTTCAGTGTCCATGAAAAAGCTGCAGTTCATTTTCTGCAGAGCTTTACATACAGGCACCAGGCAAGAAGTCTTCAATTTAAAGAGCGCAGCAGTCACCCGGACCCTGTGTGAGTGTTTCTATACATGGATTTATGCATCATGTGTCATGTAAACTCCAACACCATGAACACAGATGGAAAATGCAGCTGTGAGTGCAGGTGTGGCAGCTGTACAGGGGGGTTTGTGTAATTGTTTTGAAGGTGTTTAGCAGCTGCATACAGAGACTGTCACTTGTGTGACTGATCCCAGCGGCACACACGCCACAGGGAGTGGACACACACTCCTGTTTAACTCACCTGAGATTATCGCTTAATATGTTTCAGTGTGGTGACTGACATTGCAACACGCTACCTAAGAATTAAATGCACTTATGATGACTTTGCGTAGTTGACATTAATTACCCAGAAAGCAATGTTTACCATGATTTAAGTTGTTCAATCCAAATAAAGTCCTTTTGAAGGGGGCAATGATCATGATGTCCTCTCTTTGAAGGACAAAAACACGCTCCTTCATCACATCACATCAACTGTCCTAAAAAAAAAAAAAAGTAGCTTATTTTTGTCAAAATCCCAAAGCTGCATCACATCTATCATGACCTTCCACCAGTTACATCATCATGTCAGAGGACGAGTAGAGCAGACACCTAATGATACACTTTAAAGTATTGGCCTGTCTGCTTCATCCCCCTAAAGAGAAGAAAGAAAGAAAGAAAGAAAGAAAGAAAGAAAGAAAGAAAGAAAGAAAGAAAGAAAGAAAGAAAGAAAGAAAGAAAGAAAGAAAGAAAGAAAGAAAGAAAGAAAGAAAGAAAATGGAGAACACTGAGACAAAAAGGAATCAGGAAGTGAAAGTTGGGTGGTGTTGGTGGTGTGGGTTTGTTAAGGGTTCTTTTGGTGTTGGTTGTGTTGCAGTCATCACTGAAGCTGAACTTTAACTTCTTATCATGTATACTCACCTTAAAGTTGAGTTGATTCTGTTTTACATTACATTAAAAATCAACATCAGTATTTACTTACTTTACTTACTAGTATCCATCCATTCATCCACCCATTACTGACTTTTTGTTTGTGCATGTCTGCATGTGTGTGTGTATGAGAGACAAGAGCATTTGAGAATGTATGTTTGTGCGTTTCAGCATGCACGCGTGAGTTTTATGTCTGCACACATGGTTGCACCACGTACTCACACTTGCATGGCCAGGAGGTGTTTGTTTCTCTTTTAAATGGGCGACGCGCCATATGTGTGGTCATTAGTCTAAAGACCGTCCTTCAGCCGCACCAGAGGACAACGTGTCAATGAGTAGATTAACTAGCCACCGGTGTTCCCCGGCTTTACTAAAGGACCTTGAATTATAGCAACTTTCACTTTGTTTCACTCCCATCTATTTTATTGAAAATATCACACAAATCACAAATGCCATGACGAATGTGTGGCTTAAGGGGAAAATACCCCAGCATTTGTTTTGAACATGCAACTGGGATAAAAAAATAAATAAAATATAATAAAGTAAACAGTATTGCGCTGACGTGTTATTGCCAGGAAGAGAGGAAATAATTGGAAACTGCGTTCACAGAACATAGGATCAATTTGTACATTTGCCTTAACTCATGTTATGGTTCAATGCAGAGCAAGGGGCTTCTCTTTGCTCCATGTAAGGTTTTTAACCCCTATTAGACTGAGGCCTGGCTGACACTGTGTCCCACTGTAGCTACGGTAAATTGCCAATTTGGAACCTTATATCTGCTCTATAGTCCTCCCTGTGTCCGTTATAGAAGAGTCATTGTTTTGACTCTGTCAACACACACACAATTTCACAGATACACCATATAAACATTAACGTGCACACAATAACACTTGCATTATATTGCCAAATTACATAGAGTCAAAAGGTTGGACACAGCGTAGACACAGAGAGGAGCTCACTGTCACACTCTCAGGTGTGTAAACATGCTCATGTTTACAGCTGCACAAATATCCACCATGTTGGTTATTTAGGGAGATATGGGCTGCTTACATGGGTCAACACAACGGCAAATGTGGGATGGATGGATGGATGGATGGATGGATGGATGGATGGATGGATGGATGGATGGATGGATGGATGGATGGATGGATGGATGGATGGATGGATGGATGGATGGAACGTATGTGTCAGGTATTCTTCAGTTTTGAACCTTCCTCTTACACAACCACATTGAACAGATACACATTTACAAACTCACATACAAAATTCACCCACTGGTCATGCTTATAAATATACAGACAACACTTTCGTGTGACAAAGCACATATTCATAATCTTACAATATGAAACTTGTATTTTCATCCACATGTGCACTCTTGTCACAAACGCAGCCCAGCACATACACACACACATACACACACACTCAAAGGATGTGATATCCAGAAGACGCAGGGCCTTACCTGGGCCCTGTTAGCCCTGGGCCTGTCACTGTGTATGGACTGACCCATTTATCATGTAATCTGGTGGGGAGAATGGACGGGGCACTATCAGCAATCTGCTATTGATCCATGCCTGGGGCCCCTGCTATTGTTCATCTGTAGCCCTCGACTGGCACCCAGCATTAATGAAAGAAACTAAACAATGCATAGCAATCAGACACCCCCCAAATCACCCCGTCTTCCCTCTCTCTCTCTCTGTCTTAAGAGAAAGAGGACAGGGGGGTAAACGAAGGAAACCAAGAGAAAAAGGAAAAGAAGAAAAGTTTTATTCTCAGTTTGGGAGAAAACTTTTGTTATTATGTTTCTCACCAAGAAGGTGTGAGCAGGGGGAGAAAAACACATTTATCATGTCAGAGGTGGCTCATATCATCCCTGACCCTGAGCGCCAGACGACGCAGTTGATATCAAAGCCGCCTATTGAATAATGTTCAACGCCATCCTCTGCCTAGGAAATAGAGACGTAAGGTAAAGCGGTGCGATTGAGGGCTCCCGAGACAAAGGTGGCTTGATTTTTGCACGGTTTTAGTCTAAATATTGTGAAACACTGATGGAGTCAGGGTGTGAAACACTGGTCATCTGACATTCCTGATGTGCTCTGAATGCAGACTTGGCAGGGGTCAAGGAATGTATTTCATCGAGCCTGCATGTGGCTCTTGCATCCAAACAGCTGACTGGAGTGTGTTCATTTACTTGACATTATGCTACTAAAGCTCAGCAAAGAATTGAGATTCCACAATTCCACAATCAGCAAAAATATGAAATAATCTGAGGTAGTGTTTCTATTCCGCACTCCTTGTCACAAAGCTAAAGCTGCCTGCAGCTGGTTACATCAAAACGACAGTGAGTTCAGTGAACTTCAGTGACCTCCCCAGTCTCCAGAATGATATAGTCAAGTCAACACGAAGTAGAGTCTTATCGGAAGGTTTCCAACATCTTGTGAAATAAAGGCTGAAGCTGTTTGAGAGCAAAGGAAGTACCTGGTATTAGTATGGCCTTTTTAATAAAGTGCTCAATAAGTGTATTTCAAAATAAAGGTGAAAAATTTAGCTCTACTGAAAAAGCAACAAAATCACCAAAGTGATTTACCAAATGTGAAGATATTTCACTCAAAGTCAATGAAAAGACTTGGCAGGATGAAGAGTCGGGAAGAAAAATTGATGGACTCAAAGGTAACCATGAGACTGACATTTCCATCCTTTGAGCCTAAAATTAACCCCACAGAGATGGTAAATCCTCCATTCACCTTCTGTAACATTTGTGTGGTCCAAGAACACAGGACCTCATGGTCTGGAAAATAATGTTGACAGTGTTCAGGCAGCAATCACATTTTGCTAAAATGTATTAGTAAAACATATGTGATCTTTTTGGAGACAGATTTGTGTGTGCACTATATATTGCTGATAGATGCAAACTTCTGGTATTGCCTGATTGATTTTTCAGGTGTTTAGCTTTATAGGTGTATTTATACTAACTTCATGTAGAAATCAAAAATAAAAAAGAGGATTTATATCATCTTGCCACAGGAAGTTCCACATTTTTCAGAGTTAACGATTACACGTGGGATCGATTGATGTAGTTAAACTGGCAATAAGGGGTTAACTGTTTAAGATCCAGTCTGATGATAAGCATCTGTAGTAGGATTTCAGTATTGTTTGAAAATAATTCAATTTCACTGAAATATTGTTTTTTTTTTTAATTTTCCACTTCCTCCAAAATCCAATCAAAATTATTTTTTTTCATATCTTCATGTATAAGACCCCACATCAAAGTGCACTTGTGTCTAAATCCCTATAGAGACACCATGTCAGACAAGTTGTCCTCTCAAATGACTAAAAAGATGTTGCAGCTGCAAGATGTAAAAGTGGACCTGATCTGAACCAATCAGAGTCCAGTGTTTAGGAATCTGGGCCATTTTCCAGAGCTCTTGTTACCAGGCAGAGGAGATGCTGATTTATCCATTGAGGCTCCATTGTCATGTTTGCAGTAGGAAGTATGCCAGCTACTGAAGCACAGGGCCCACAGGACTTGGGTACTCATCTGTCGCTCCTGTCATGTGAAATAGCGATGTACACCCCGCACCAAAATGCACATGAACATAAGACTGTGCCCACACATGTCAACATAGACATGTAGAGTCCATTTACAGAAGCTGCAGTCAATGAAAAACTCTATTTTACACATACACATTGCTGTCCGGACTGTCACTGTGCTCATGTAGGAGTAGGTGTGTGTAAGAGAAAAGCCACCAAACCTCTGATGAAGATCACAACATTCAACTGAAAGCCCTAGAAAAAGTTGAGTTGGACAAAGTTGCAGCAATCAATATTTTTATATTAACAGGTCAAACAACAGTGTGTGATGTAAAAGCTACTGACTCGTAAGGACGAATTATCACCTGACTCAGCAGTTCTCCTCTGGGTTTTAGCATCTTTGGCTTCATGGCCCACAACTTTACTGTTTTGGTTCAGTCTCATCACTCCCATGAAAACAGCAGCAGGCAGCTGTTTTCAAACCCAGTGATTGTTACCTGACCAAAACCAGCAGACACACAGAATTAATCATTAAGTAGTGAACATAGTGGAGTATTTTGCATTTAGAAAAAAAAAAGAGGATATTTCCCTTGGGAGCTCATAGAGAACAAAACAGAGCTAAAAGAAGAGTGAACACTGGATTCACATGGACTTGTCATTCTGCAGATTAGACTGTCTGCTGATTCTGTGCATCTCTCTCTCTCTCTCTCTCTCTCTCATAAAGCAGTGTGATTGCCCATAGCATCACCATCTGCCAGCTAGCACGAGGTGAAACACTAAGCACTCTAGTGGGATGAATGAGTGATAGGCGCATGAGCACTGCGAGTGTGTGACCGTGTGTGTATGTGTGTGTACTCCTACACACACATACGCACCTATCATCATTGTTAACCCTGGTGTAAACAGCTCAGTCTTGCTGCTGTGACAGTCTCCTGGCAGACAGGCAGACGGAGAGGGAGACAGATAGGAAGTTAGCCAGCCAGTCAGACAAAGTTAATCAATGGCTGAAGCCTGATCTCATTGAGATTTAAGATTTAGTTTTTTACAAGTGCGAACACACATTTCTCAGTAATCGGTTAACTTTTTCAAAGCCTCAGAGAAACTTAAACACAGTGTAGTGGATATGTTTTATTTTTTATAGGTGCCATTGGGAGCTGTATGACTCAGGTTCATCCCCCAAAGATACACAACTCAGAACTTTTAGACCCTGTATCATTTAGGCCTACTCTTATTTTGCACTTTGCAAGCAAAAAAGGCAATTGACAAAGCAACTCAATAAATCCCAGGTGTATTAAAATTCAAGCACAAAACTAAAACCAAAATTTCCTTATCAGGTAAAACCATAAAAGCCAAATGTCCAAAAATGTCTCTGCAAAACATCTTCAGGTTAGATAAGTTTCTTTTCCCCCACCCGAGTAACTCCTCTACGCACAGGAAATGAATTAAGGATATTTCCTTCAAGGAAACTCTCCAACACATGTCAGACTTACCTTAAAGCCAGATGGCAAGTTTGCTGCTTGATCAGGAGATTTTAGATCCAGGCATATCTCCAATGTTTCCAAGCATGGGTCCAGGCTTTGTAATCCACAGGAGGAGGGTGTTGTTATGATCGACATGACACGACCACAGACTACGCACAAAAGCCAAGGATAGGTATGTGCTGAGGAGATGGGCATACACCAGAGATACACTGCCCCTTCTGCTCCGGTATGGTAAACTGCCATCTTGCCTCTTATGGTACCATTTTTAAAAAAGAAAAAAGGTGTGTATTGTTGAGGGGACGCCCTTGGCCAATGTTGGAGGTGTGATGGGGGCAGGAAGTTAAGAAAATGTTTATTTATTTCTTTTTTACTTTCCTAGCAACAACCACATCTGTAATGCCTGGTTTGTATTTAGAATGCTTCTCTTGTCTTATCTACGGGTGTAGATCTCTCTGAGCTAACTAGCTTTTTCCTCTCTCAACCATCATGTCCTTTAGACTATAGTCTACAGTACTCGGAATGGGTTGTTCAAGGATGCTTAACCTTCGATGAACACTTATTAGATCTGTTTAGTTTATGTTTATTAACAGACTACATACCACAGGATTTTGAGGTTATTTTCAATAAGGACATTGCCACCATCATAGCACAGAAACAGCAGTTAGTTATTGAGATCCTCATGACTTTAAACAATGGGTTAGTCTTTGCACTTGTCTAACTAGATGTTAGGGCTACATTTGATATTATTTTGATATTTAATTACAGAGAATGGAACATGTTATTGCAATTAAAGGACCCATGTAAGGCTGTCTTATGTTGTACTTCAAATTCAGATTCAAATTCCAGTTTCTTCATACTTACAATGACTCTTATGCACATACAATGTAGTCATGGAGTCCCACAGGGTGCTATGGTTAGACTGAAACTTTTCACCATATTAATGCTTCACATATATTTCCATTGTTTTTCAATTCCATCCATATATCCCATTAACTTTCCTGTTACGCTTTTTTGCATTGGCTCCATATAAAATCTAAAAAATACTGTAGTTCAAAATTCTTCTTATATACAAAGCCCTTCATGACCACACCTCCTCCAGCTCACACTTTAGGTTCCTCATACTGACAGACTCAATTTTTATTCACATTATCTTATAATAACAAATCTCTTCTACACATGTGCAAGTTTCTTTAACAGATTTACAAAGGTTGATTTGCAATGACGAATGACAAAATCTTTTTGACCTCACCTTTACAAATTGAGTTTGAGATCTTTTTGTTTTGCTCCTAACTTCGCCTCCACACACACAAAAGTATAACTACTTTTTTCATGTTTGTAATTAGTGTAAGAGAGCGAGAGACAGAAAGGCGGGGGAGGGAGTTGGCCCATTAAACCTCCAGTCTGTCCCTCCCTGCTCTGTTATCACCTATACTTTGATTTAATGAAGCTGAATTCAGGATTTAGCTGTTCTCATTAACATATTTTTGAAATTTGATCAAGGCTCACACTCAGTACTATGCTGATCCGCAGTCATTACCAACCTGCTGGGCTGCAGATAAAATCATTATTTTATGATCACAATATCATCTGACGGAATAAACAAAAATGCAGGTTAATGGCAACAGCTGTACCGGTAGATCAGCTGCACTGGCTTTTAAAATGAGTCATGATAGAAAGTTAACAAAAGGTTCACATCGAAATGAGCCGCAAACATATTCATGGTTGTTAAAAAACCCCCAAAAAACACAAAATGTTTTCAAAATAACTTTTATCAGTATGAATTAATTGATTTTAATGTGGCTGCTGAGGAACTTATGCTCCAATTTCTGTGTGCATTGAAACTGCAACAGAGCCATGACTGAGCTGGAGCACAGCTGCATCACTGCACAGCTGGATCCTGTGTACATTTACAGTACCAATGAACTATCAGTGGACATCAGTGGTTTCTCTCACGACTGCTGACTTTCAAAATGGGACAGGCCAAACTGCGCAGTGTCAAGAGGCCTTAACTCAGTCAGTAAGTCAGTTGGTGGGTAAGGTAGACAGTCAAGCAGTCAGTAACTGTGTCTGCTTGACTTACCTCCTGAGTTTCTGTCTACCTCAGAGTCAGTGGGTAAGTCAGACAGACAGTCGGGGTAAGTCAGACAGACATGTATCCTCCCCCCGAGGGCTCCTGTGGGACGGGTCTGTGGGAGAGGCAGCAGCCAGGAGATAAGGCTCTCATGTGGGGCTGCTGTCGTGTAATTCCTCCTCTAATACAGCCAGGCCTCTGGTTCTCAGCTCAGCCCTGATCTTCACAACCTCTCCTGAGACTCAACTGTCACAACCCAGCCATGCCACAACTCTGAGCAGCCACACACACACCCAGAGAGAGAGAGAGAGAGAGAGAGAAAGGTGCTTAAGCGTTTGCGTGTGTGTGTGTCAGAGAATGAGTGCGAGTTCTGAGCCATGTGTGTCATTTTCCAAGAGTAGCTCAGGCAGACTGGGGCTAAAGCTCGACAAGTTCCTCAAGGGAGAGAGGATCAAGGCACAGTGAGCGTTACTCATATCTGTGTGCTTACAGTATATACAGCTGTGTGTCGACACTGTCTACATGTCTGTAGTGTATGTGTGTGTGTGTCTCATACATAGACATGAGGACGCACTGTCTCTGTCTGCTCCAAAGAGTCCATCCCATCAAGTTTTTATTGCAGCTGTTCAAAACAAGAGCAACTGGCTGAAGGGCACTTTGGCATCAGGAATCAGCATCAGCACTATCCACTGGCCACGTTGTTGTTGAAAGTCCAGTATGGTCACTCACTTTAAACTTACTTAAACCTGCTCTGGGCTTTCTGTTGATCTTTGGTCAGAACGTTAGGTGTAAAGAGTCGTATTTAGGGAACAATAACAGAAAACAAAAACAGTACTTTCAGTTGACTATACGGGGCCATTATTTATCCGGTGTGGATAAGCTGTCAGTGAAATCTCCTCTTTTGTGCTGCACTGTCTAACTCTTTTATTATTTTAAAGTTTAAGAACTATTTTAAAGTAAAATAAGCCACTGTATATAATTTATGTATTGATGTACATAATGACATCTGACTTGAGGTACAATCACTTTTAAGAAAGTGGCTCATATACATTTTAAACATTTTAGTTTATTAGTTTATTCTTCTCAGTAAAGCTTTTTGATATTTATTTTATTTGAGGGTCTGATATGTGATGTTTGGATCACTCTCAATGAAAGAAACAGCCAGAAAGAGACAAATTAACTTTTCAAGCAGCACATTTACTTTCAATATGGAAGGAGCAAAATGACACTAGTTGATTCAGGTTGCTGTTTTCAAAGATGCAATATATAAATATTTAAACTTGTAAGTATCTAAATAATGTGTAAATAATCAAGTGTATAAACACATATATTTTACACTTTTGTGTTTTATTGGATGTTTTTATATCCAAAAGAAGATATATTTGTGGTTTTAAAAACCATCTCAGTGTAGTTTCACATTTTTTCAGGCTTCTCTAACAGGTTGGTGAGCCAATCAGCCAATCACTCCCCCTGAGGTGGGCAGGGCTTAGGGAATGGCTGAAGCCAGTAACAGCACTGTATAGCTGTGACATTACAAAGTTACAGATGTTCCAGCAGCTTGTTATAAGGCTCAGTTTCAGACTCTCTGCGGACTGAGTATTTTGATACTTTCACAAAATTAAAATAGAACCTAAACCCGATTTATAATCAAAAAGACATGGACGTCCCTCTATACAATATAAGGCCTTTAACTAAAATATACGGTATAAATTAACCCCGTGATGCCAGGGAGCAAGGGGTTAATTTACATTACAATAAAAAAAAGTTGACTTTTTTTCACAAGTAATTTACCTTTTAATCTCTAGTTTACCTGAGTAGTATCTTATTACTCCAACAGATCTATAACACTGAAAATATACGGATATTTTCTTATGGATAACATGTTGTTGCACTAATTACATGCAGGCCTGACTTGACCGCAAAGATACTGAAGTATTAAAAATCCGAAAAAAAGAAAAAGCCATTTAACTTTTCTTTTTTCTTTTTCACAAATGGGATGCTGACCTGTGGATACATACTTATGATATGTACCTTTTGTAACTGTGTTTGTTTGTTTTGTAGAGGAGGTGAATGTGACTGAGGCTTCATCTGTTTTGTTTGCATGCTCCTGGATATTAATATGTCCTACTTTAATAATCATATGCGACCACATTTAATGTTACATAGTTCCCTCTGGTATGGAGATATTACAACCGGCCAAGTCATCTATCATCCTCTCTGTGCTCTCCCCTGCGCCCACACACACAATTATACACTGTGATTCTCTGGTCAGCATTCACTGCTGCAGCGCAGCGTTTAATTATAAATATATCATGGAACCATCTTTCTCTCACACTCACATACACACATGTTCATTCTGCTTGTCAAACCAAGATCATCAATGAAGCAAATTTACAAATATTACCATTATTTGATGGCTTAGAGCCACTTGTAAAATAATCAATAGATATGACACGAAAAGGAAGATTTATGCTCATGTGACAATGTGTGTTGGATTTACTGAGGTATGAATACACTCTTTTTTTTTACCGTCAGAACAGTTTGATAAGAATTATTATCATAATCTTTCTTTACTTTTATCCCTCCTGATAGAGTCAATTGTGTCTTCCTTTTATGGCCAGTATACACTGTGCGATTTTAGCAGTCTTATAAGACCATTGCATGACACTATGCAACGTCAAGTTTGCAGATTGTACGATGACCCTTTACCACTGAATTGCAGTTATGATGTATGTCAATATGCAGCGTCACCAGCGTGCATCGCATCAGCGTACGTCATCTATCTGCGCCGGCAGAGAAAACTGATTGTCCCTGAGCAAAACAATGAAGAAAGCAGCTGGAGGACACATCAAATAAACACGACTTCTGCTGCGGAAGCTCCACTAAAATCCCTTCTTTCTCTGTTCCACATACACGATTTTCTTCTTCTTCCCTCGATGGCACATAATTTGTTTCAATGTACTGCTGGTGACCATAACGTCATTTCCTGCTGCTTTTCTATTGGCTGATTAGTAGATGTAGGTCGTAGCAGCTGTCACACTGTGAGATAGCCATCCTAAATATCCGGTACCGTCAGAAATTTATCTCAGGTTATCTTTGGTCGCAAGATGTTGACAACAGCCGTCCTTGAAGCTGTCTCACAATGCGACGTACAACCACTGATTTAGAGCCATGACCACAGATGCACAGAGGCAGATGTCATTAGACACTTATGAGGCCAAATATGTAGCTAACATCAGTTATGTTTGCACAAAACACAGAAGAGGGGATACCACATTAGCAACCAATATGATTTTTTTTCCCTTTATTTTCCAGGTGAATTGATAGATGTGGCACTCAAGGAAAACCCTGTTTGTACCATCTCATATTAATCTGCGATTTTCTCTGGTCCTCCTATCTAGATAAGGGAACTCAAATGTTAATACAGGGATGTAATGCACCCATTGCAATCTAAAAAACATTTGGTGGTGGTTTAGATCCCAGCTCAATCTAACTAAACCCTAACCCTAACCCCTTAAAATGTCTCCTACCTCCGCCTCTTCCTGCAACCTAAAGTTCCCTGTTTTTCAAAACAGGAAACTAATGGAGCCTAGAAAGCTACTTCTCCTTAAAAGGAGACAATTCTTCTCAAATTACCATTTTATAGTATATGTAACATGAACTGCAGGGCCAATGAAATATAAGCATAGATGACTTGGAATGTCTTCAGGGCAAACTGGAGGCTACAGTGAGTCACACGTGAACCGGTTAGCATGCTAACTGCCGTAGGAGAAAAGATGCAACAGAGCAGTGAGATAACATAATGTTACGTTACGTTATGTTACGTAACATAAAAAAAACACAACATAAAAATGCTATGTTAGGTAACGTTAACATAATAGAATGTGGTGTTAGGTTTTCTAACATAACAGAAAGTTACGTTTCCCAAAGTAACATAACGTAACATCAGAATGTTACATTAGGTGACGTAACATAGCATAAGTCGGTCACATGCAAAGTAGCATGCTAACTTCCATAGGAGAGAAGATGCAACACAGCAGTGATTCCCAAAATGTGGGCCAAAGCTTATTACATCACAAGATGTCATAAGTACAGAAAAAGTTTTTACTGTTCAATCTTGTAACTGAGTCTAAAATTTTTACTTTAAACTTATTTTAAACTTAATTTTTAATATGTATCGTCACGTAAAAAAGTAGAACTAATAAAACAGGGTGGTTAAATTTAGTGTCTTCCTCATTAACATGGTCTATATTTATCCTGTCTTGTCTTGACATTTGTTTCCCATATGTCAATGTCTTGAAAAAGTGATATTTTCCTCTTGTATTCATGTTGATATTGAGTCATGTAGTGAATTGCAAGCATTTTATTAACCAGGCAGACAGGATAATGCCTTAACTGTTCATTGTTGGTAAAGGAATGAGTTTGACATTTCCTTTCGACTGGCAAGTCAACAGCTGTAAATGCTAATGATAGCAACTGCAAAACTTGGTATAGTTATAAAGCCAAAGACCGTATCTGCATCTGTGGAGGCTGTATGCCAGTTTTGGGTCTGACTCTGCATCTCAAGTAATCGCTAAATAACAGGAAGAAAAAAAAAAGATCATTTAGGATTTGCGTGAATGTCCAAATATGAACCCTCTTGGTTACTGCTGTAGTCTGTAGTCTCACACCACAGCACAAAGTTCGACCCGAGAGGAAAAGGAAGCCTGACAGACACCAGCAGTCAAACAGACAGAGCTTCACAGACAACAGGATTGCAGTGGATGGCATCACAGAGCCATTTCCTCTCCCATCAGCTTCCAGTAGGACAGAGTTGATTTAAATCAGACATCACCTCCCATTGTCTAGTCCATCACTAACACTTAAGACTGCATCCCTGTTTCCCCAGGCCTGCCCCACCTTCTGTCTTCTCTCACCACCACATTGTCCCCTTACCTGGCAATAACGAGCCTGTTTCTAATGCTCCTAGCTGATGCAAGACATGTGGAAGACTGTGGAAGTGTGCAACATACAACAGTAAGTAAGACAGTAGATACAATGAGTATGGACACAAACACATGTAAACAGAAGCAAAACTGCCATCATGAAACCCCATTTACTTAAAAGGTCTATGGAAAAAGGACAAAATACCAGAAACACCATTTACGGGAGTATTCAAATGCAATATATACCCACTTATCACCTCGTCCATAAAGGCCTGGTTCATTCACCCACTAGTTGGCAGATCGTCCCCATACCTCTAGTGGTTTACAGGCTTGGCTTCAATTCCTTTGTGCTGTTGTGTTTGCTCTGCTCCAAATTGTTTTTTCCTGCATACAGATCCTCGGCTCATTTTTAGCACCTCGGATTAAAGACCCAGCTCTGCCCAGTCCGCCAGCCTCTCCCAACCAGTGCGCCAGTCTCCACTGCTCTCCCTGGTTCTCCTCACCTGGTACCGTTCATCTCCATAGCCTCTTTGGACACCGCTAAACCAGTTCTGATTCCACCACTTCCAGTTTCTTTGTTTGTGTCCAAACTAAAAACTGTGGTACAGTGTAACAGCTGGTAGATTCCTGGCATCATTACGTAGTTTGGTCTGATGATTGCTCTGCATTAATCCCTGCATTGATCCTGCATAGCATTGTTAACACCTATGTAACCCTTTTACCACCGGCTCGTGTAGTAAAACCCACTTTATGTTATAAAGATGAAGCTTTAACTCTTATGCAAATGATTTATGGCAAAAGGCACATCTCAAATAATAAATTCAGTAATTAATTCAGTCTAGGGTCCTGTATAATTCTCACTTGTAAATGATGGAGACTGTGGGAACACTTGGCCTGTATGTACCTTGATACGTAAATAATAAAACACCAATCAATAAACCCAAACACAATTATCTTAGTTTCAGCAAATGTATTGAAGTTCAGAAAACCACCCATTCAAACATTTTGTGTTGAAAGAGAGATCTAGAAAATAAAAAATAGAACCCCGGGGTATTAAGTGTTTTGTCTTTTCTCAAACGGTCTTATTTTATTTTAAGTGCACTCTTTTTCTACTTTCGTTCGCGCGCTTTAGTTGGAGCTCATGATGGAAACCTTTGGTACCTGTACTCCCGTGTGTTGATGTAGTCCACCAGACCAAGCCGTAGCTGATGAAACACTAGCAGCAGCTCGCAGCGGCAGA
>OMNW01035449.1:58552-71806 GCA_900303245.1 Selene dorsalis | reverse complement strand
GGGGGGGGGGGGGGGTGCAATGCACAGTAGATCAGGGTGAATAGAAGAGACAAGTTATTAAACATATGCTTTTCATAAAACGGTGTAACAGAACTGAAAGCTCAGGCTGAAATACAGTGCTGTATTCAGTTCTTTCACTGAGCACCTATTCACAGGTGGGCTCTGAATGGTGTCATTCAAAATTATAGTAGCTTCTTTCAAGTTATAGAGAAAAATGCAGAGATGGGAAAAACTGTGGTTTCTTTTTCTGGTTACTCAGTAATACATATATTTCACTGCATATATACAAGTGGAATTAGAAGACAGGGAAGTGTGCACTTGCAAGCAAAGCACCTGTATATTCTCAAAGAAAGGGGAGTATGGGCAGAAAGAACACTTTACTTCCCACTATAGAATAACTCATCGTCTGAGGGTAAAGGAAGAAAAAAAAAAAGAC
Organism: Selene dorsalis; assembly: GCA_900303245.1. Lineage (NCBI taxonomy): Eukaryota > Metazoa > Chordata > Actinopteri > Carangiformes > Carangidae > Selene > Selene dorsalis. The sequence continues at coordinate 71,370 of OMNW01035449.1, read as the reverse complement.
ATGAGTGGGGCGGATGTCTTTCTGTGGGAGGCGGCTGCAGAACATCTCTCTCTCTCTCTTTCTCTTTTTCCTCCCGTCCCTGAAAAGCTTGCTCAATGAGCCAGCTCCGAGCCATTCCTCCAGGCTGTTTGTCAAAGGGGGAAGAGGAAGTCTTGAATGAGGCAGAGAGGTAACACTTGAAAGGGAACATCTCTCTCAGGGGAATAAGAGAAAAGGCCAACGCAAAGCAGCGTAGCCAGACTGGAGAACCACGCTTATGAACAATGTTTTCTATTTGCACACATTTGCATGAGAAAAGGCAGCACAGCGGCGGCCACAGCTCCACAAGCCGGGCTGGTTGAATGGTAGGGGTGCTCTGTACCATCTCAAGAGAGGCTGGGGAAACATTGGCAACTCCACAGAGGGTTGTATCTTTGGGTTTAGTCAGCAAAGAGAGGAAAACATCTTGATAATGGACACCAGGCTTCTTCTCTTCTGGGGCTCCTCGCTGTCAGTCCAAGGACAGGCCTGCTGCACCACAACAACAAACAACTGGCAGATGACATTATTCACTACTAAAAGAGGGGGTGATCAACATGGTGGAGCTGAAACAGCAGGTGTTCAGATCAATTTGACCCTGCAGGGCTACTGTATACAAATACTATGTCAACTTCAGGCACATGTGCAATAGATCTTTCAAGAAAATGTGCGTTGTGTTCATGTGGTCCAATTAACTCAGATATTACTGAACATCTGTCATGTACAAGACGGACAATTATGTACGGTGATGTCAACCCTGTGTGTTCTGCATCTGTTAGGTCCTAATGTAGCCTTACAGAATGAAATCTAACATCTGCTGGCAGTAGCGTTGGCCATGGCCTCAGTGCTGCAACGTGTAGATCCTGATTAGGCTTGCCTCAGAACAGTTTTCACACTGATTCTGAAGGTCAGATAGGCACTTCAGATGTAAGGGAACGATACACTTAAGAGAAGTCTAGAAGTCAAGTTATTTTCCTATTATGCAGGAAAGAAAACATGGAGTGTGGTGAATGTTGAGGTGGCTGAGTAACTTTTGCATTAAAGCATTTAGTTTAATTCATGCAAATGTTCAATGTTGTGTGGAACATTACAAAACCATGACTACAGGGAAGATGGGTGGGAAACTGGATTCTGACTATCCTTTATTAAACACGTATGAGAATAACAGCAGCTTCGAGTCATTATAAATCTCAAATAAACAAATATAACAGGGATGTATCACAGTGTAAGTTGAGTGACTCTCTTTGGCAGTTACACATATTCCTCCTAAATAGTCCATTCAAATGTATTCCGAAATCATTTGCGGTAATAAATAGGCGAAAAAAGAATGTATTCCAAGTCATTCTAAAATGCCAAGGCTGACAGTTGATGTGAGTTTCGTGAGCTGAACGCACTGTGCTGGTCGGATTCATTCGCATTAAGTCGAGATTGAGTGCAGCAGACTGCAGAATGCGCCGCACAACTCGCCGCACCACATTCATCACACATCGTCGCTGCACGGCTCTACAGCGAGGGCAGCAACCTGAGGCACGTCGCCTCAACTCACTGAGAATGTAAAGTAGCTTAATGCAAGCAAACAGGCTGCATTAATGCTAAAATCATTAGCTCTGACCCTGGACTGCTGTTTATTACCCTGCCTGCCCTTGTTGATGGCTAGTCTAGCACTTTTTGAAGTTGTGAGGAAACATTAAGTTTAATGAGTTTAGAAGTTTAGATTCTTTAGGATGGTCTATGTGAACAGCTTAAGGGCAGACAGAGTAAGAGAAGAGTTAAAGGGCCCATGTTTTACACATCTGTGTTTCATTTGAAGTGTTGATATCCATAAGAAGATATATTTTTGGTTTTAAGTAGCAAAAACCATCTTACTGTAATTTTACATATCTTGCTTCTCTCCGGAGCTCCTGTAACAACGTATCAGTGAGCCAATCAGAGGTGATTGGCTCAATTGTTTGTTTTGTTTTTTTTCCTGGGTGACTAAACAAAAATACAGCAGATTTCAGGCAAACCGAAATCTGCAAGGCCGGATCGGGGTCCAGGTGAGTGGGGCTTTGGGCAATGGCTGAGAGCAGTGAAATCATTGTTGTGACATCACAAAGTTACACAAGTCCAGCCGGTTCATTTTAACACACAGTTGTGAACTGAGCATTTTACACTGTTAATATAGAGCCAAGCCTTGCTTTAAAATTGAAAGGATCATGAATTTTGCTTTATAGAATATGGGGCCTTTAAAAAAAAGTCATACGACAGTGGGAAGAGAAACGTCCACTTTATCATCTCATGCAGCAACAACTGTAATGGTTCCATATGAGAGGCAATCTCTGGCATTTTGACTGATGAATGAAATCTATAGCCTATAATCTACCAATGCTAGATCATAGTGTGCCACACAAACCATGTTTAAATCACTGTCAGTCTGTAACCATTTTAATAGAAGTGGCCATCAGCTGAGTCAGAGATAGAATCCATCTAATAAAACAGGAAAGTCCCTCCGTGTCTCATCATTAACGTTGGCACTGCTCATAAAACAGACTCACGAGAATCCAGTTGTTGTGTCAGAGGAGATTCAACTGTGCGCCTTGCTCAAATGAAATTATACACAAAATCAGTTTTCTGTAAAATGTAGCAGTAAAACCTCAACAAACAAAGCTGCATGGTTGTCAGCATCTTGTGATTTATTCTGAAGTCGACCACTGAGCCTTGGCAGCCTGTTTCTGCACTTAATTGATTTCTCTGCATGGGACAATCCCTCAATCACCAGTCCCCGTTTAGTTTTTATGTTTGCCATAATGTCCCAATCTATCAGCTATAAGTGGAACAAACTATCTATATCGACGCCTGAGGTTAAGCACTACAAGTTCATTTGATCAAACCAGGACAATAAAAATATTTTACTGTCTGGAGTTGTTTTTGCCGAGTGTCCCTGCAGCTCTCACTGAGACAAGTCTTCAAAATTTCAGACTCGTGTGCAGCAGAAACCAAAGAGAAAGATTTACAACTTTTTAAATGTAGTAACACAAAGTTTTAAACTGTGGACGACACAATAGAGGATAAATCTAGTGAAAACTGTCAACACTTTCATTAAGCTGACGGGTTTAGGACTGTGCCACTGTTTCCCATTTCCATTTTGCTCCCTTGTGAGATTCATGCTGTGATCTTCTCAAACACTGAGAAAGCAACATTGACATGTTTTGCTATTTTTGGTGCAGTTGCAGAAACTCTTCAGGAGCTGTGGTTACGAAAGGACTGGGATAAGACTAGACTGCAGTGCAGACACACATACTGTACATTAACTGTAGTAGAACAATGTGGCTGACAATTTAAAAAGACAATATTTTATAGATGTATATTGTACATGTTTTAGAGCTTCAACTAACTACTGCTGATTGATTGACAAGTCATTTTGTGACGCCCTACTTACAAAAAACATTCAATTTACAAATATTTATGACAAAGAAAAACATAAACGTAACTGTTTAAAAGAGACTGAAATAATTTTTCATTTATCAAACTGGTTGCAGATTAACAACAAAAACCTGCAGTGCCAAGACTTCGATTTGAGAAGAGGACTTTTATTACCAACTCCCCTGGGGATCCCCAAACCCCACTTTGAAAAGCAGTGGTCTTGAAAACCAAATGAGAACCTGACAACTCTAACTGGCAGATAGATCTCACCCTGGGGTCCATTTTGTACCTGTTCAGGAGAAAACAATCTGACATTTAAAAAGGGATGTGGAGGGACTGAAAGCTCCAGAAAGCTTTGACTAAATGGACATGGAGGTAAGCCTCTTGAGTTAAATGCTCCCAGGTCAAGAAGGATCTTTAAAGTTCAGCTCTCTAACTGCTGCTCTAGGATCAGGGGATTTTTCATGTGAAAAAAAAAAAGTCATGGAGAAGTAAAACAACGCTGTAAAGGGTTTTGACTGACATTAGTTCCTATTATTAGTTAGTTCCTATTAGTGTTGTTCAAATTCCAATCACATATTGTTAAAAAGTCAGTCAAGTCTTAAACTTTCACAATACGAGTACATTTCAGATATGTATTAATTTCTCTCCTGATTATGTGTCCTTCAATCTATTTGTCTAAAAATGGCACCAAACTCTTTGTCTAAGGAATTTAAGTCTGCTGAGCCAAATCCCTGCCCAGTGAGACAGAGGGAGGGGGAAAGGGAGAGAGACATGGTGGGGACAGAGAGCGAGTGGGCGGTGATTAACATGCTGCAGTCAGGATGCATTTCAGAGGAGCACTGGGAGGAAACGACGGGCCATTACAGCACAACTAAGGGTCTGTTAATCAGCCTATTAGGGTTTAATTGAGGGTAGTTAATTAGGAGTCGGTGGGCAGTCTGTGCTTGGGGGTCAGGGGCTGACATGAGAAGCAGCTGGTGGAGCAACCTGAGCCGATTGTTGCTGATCCATTTACACAAGGCCAGTGATTGATTGGCAGGAAAATTAGTCTTAATTACACCTGTCTATTTCTTCCCCCTTTAAAACTTTTAGGAGCCATAAATTAGCCCACAAGCTCAAATGAGCAAGGAGCCAAGCTGAGACTGTGTTGAAGCAGAGCAAACACATTTACAGTAGGCCCAGACTGTACGTCTCCACAAAAATCATCAAGTGCCGGCTTGCCTTTGAGGACGCAAGCTGTTTAAACTGAGTGGAAAAGACAATATTCTGTGTGTGGTGAGGGACAGAGACAAAAGCAGCCTTCTGGCTAGAGCCAAGCATAAGCTCACCTCACACCATCTCTAGACTGAGACGACTCCACATCTTAAAAATCTTTTTTTTTTCCACCCCATATGGAGCAGTGGAAAACAAAGATGTGCTTGTCCTCACTTCTTAAAGCCAGCTCTGCAAAGGGCAGCAGCTACCACCAGAAGCTGATTATAGACTCTTTAAAGTTAGATTTGTTTTAATGTCCTGTTCCTACCTCAGCTGGACCACGGGGCACAGGAATGTGGCTGGCTGCTAGGATTGGCCTGCTTAGCCTGGGGTGGATTCATCCTGTCTAAGGCCAGACAGGAGCAACGGAGCAGGGCCACATTCTGCTTGCCCATCTGGGGAATAAACACATTGCCTGCACAAGGGCCAAAATCTAATAAGGGGCCTGACAAAGGTCTGCCTCTTGCCCCAGAATGCCAAACAACATGTGATCCCCCTTAGGGAAATAACTTCTATGCCTGTTCCTCATAGCCCTCCGGGTCAGAAACAACGCCTCAGGATAATATCTGGAATGTCTAAAAGGAAAAAGCAGTGCACTTAATTTGCAACAAAAGGCAGCGTTTTGCTTCCAATTTCTCAAACACCATTCAAATATCTTACTCTTTCTTGCTGTGAATGGAACGCCATAGAAGAATAAAGGTTCACTGACATGCATGCTTCAGACACGCCTCCAACAGGGGCTCACTTCGCGTTTCTGTCAGTCACTGCTAAGTGCTATCTGGCAGGGTTTTAAGCTGTCTCTGGCTCTGGTGACTTGATACCTCGGTAACTGCAGAGAGGTTTACAGTGTTCAGTGGTTAGTAACCTTGCAACTCATGTAGCCAATGACATGTAAAAAACTGCAATTGTGCTGCTTTAAAGATCGTGACATATATACATTTCAAATACAGATGTGAAATTACCCATGGCAGTTTAAGATAACATGCATTGTTTTGCATGACCAATGAAATTAAGCAATTTGTGCTCAAATTTAATGTTGCTGACTTTATGCTAAAGGCTAAAAGCCCACTGATTCTTTGATAATTAGTATAAGCTTTGCTTCACAGGAACAGGTTGTGTCGAACATAATAAAGCTGATCTTAGGTCTAGTGTTCAATTTGATAGCCTTGCTGCCAATAAAGCAGCAGTATTTAGAGCAGCCTCTTTTGCATTTCAGACACGTTTGATTGTGACCTCTGGCATTTTTCCACTACATTCTCTCTTCCTCGAGCTAATCATGCAAAAAAATGCATTATGCATCTCAAAGAGGTTAAATGAACAGAGGTAACTGCCAGCTAATCCAACTTGCATCATCTGTTAGGAAACTGTGTCGGCACAAACACACCAGCTATTTTTGGTCCTGCGCCCTATCGCACCAGAGTAGCTGACACTGAATAAAAACATGGTTCTGATGAATTTTAGCCTTCCAATCACAACTCTCCAATTCAAATGACAAGCAGTTTACGTATTTATATAAACATTGTCTTAGCCTGGACACATTCCGGCTGGTTAACCCCCCACCCGAAATCCCCTTCCCCCACCACACAAAAAAAAACACACATAAACCTCCCATCCTCCATATTAGAGCTGGCATCTACCAATGTCAGTTTATTTTAAAGTAGTTGTTGCTGTTCACCCTCTGCGACCTAAGAATGTCTGCTGAGGATTTACAAGGCGACATTTACAACAGCAGCCCAGGCGTCTCCATTCTCTTCCTATTTTCACACTCAGAAGCCTGCACAGAACATCTCCTTCACCCTGAGAGCTCAGGCACAGTCACTCTAGGATTGTGTGACATTGGCTTAGTCATATAGCACAAGCGAAGAGGCTTGAAGAAAGTCATTTTTTGTGGGTAAATACACGCAACAAACTCTCGCTAGACCTCAAAGCACAGTAGACAGAATGCTGGGATTACATTTATACGATAAATATGTTAACATTTGCTGAGTAACACAGAAGTACACAATCAATCAGCTATTTGAAGATGTGATTAGAGTATAAGCTGTGGCCATTGAGCTAAGCCCTACATACCAGGACCGACCCCGCCGTTAAACTAAATCAGAACTTATTTATCAAATCCTGGTGGCAAACACGGGCAGATCCCGATCACAGAGCTAAGATTTTTCAGCTTGCAGAGCAGAAGCAAACACACAGCTCAAGGCTTTCTTTTTATATGAGAAAAATGTCCGGTTGAACAAGGAGGCATTCATGTGCTGAATCATACCAGCCTGTAGCTCAGTTAGAGGACAGCCATCTGCTATCACACTCCCCCGCTAAGAGCCTGTTGTAGAAGGACGAGCTGTGGATCACCATGTACATGTTACATCCATATAGACTTACTGGAACTAACACCTCTACTACAGGAAGAGAAAACAGCTCTTTGGCTGTTGACAGCACTGTGGTTTTCTGCCTCCTCAGGTGAACGTGCTTTTCACTGCTCCATGTAATATGATTGTCCTTTTTCCAGAGCAGCTGATCGCCATAGCAGCGCTATGTTATGGTTTGTGAATTGCTGTTAAAATTATCACCTCTACAGGCTTGTAAGCCACATTTCGTGTGTTCGAGAAATAAAGGTAAACATTTTCCATTCGGCTGTCATGGAAAATTACACATTAGCAGTTTCTGGTTTTTATTTTCAAAGCTGCACTCTTCGATGTTGTTTATATCAACAAAAGATCTAATGGCTATGTGCAATGCAAAACAAGTCATTTATAGAAACAAACCCTTTCAAAGTCCACAGTGTCTAGGTATATACAGCCTTTTAGCTCATCATTTAGATTTTACAGCCAGCGATGTTGCCTCCAGTGAAAAGGCCCTTTATAAACCCACTGTACAGTACACACCAAGCAGCAAATGGCAGTTAAAGATAGTAACTAGTTAATGAACACAGTGGAGGAGTTTGCAGATAAAGAGACAGACATTTCCCTCAGGACTTGGTTTAGACGAAGCAGGAATTGCATTCTTTAGGTCTTACTCCAAATGAGTGCAAATGTTGCTCTTTGTCTGTTGGATGCATAAAAGAGCAACTGTTTGTGAACACATTCACAATACCCACTGTGTAACCAAGTGTCTCAAAACTAAATAAAAGACCTTGCAATACAAAGTAGGCATTTTAAGTAAGAGTTAAATCTTACTCAACCTTTAAACTCAAATTGGAGATTTTAAAAAAAAATCCCATTTCATGTTGAAGTGACTAATCAATCAATGGTCTGACCGATCAAGATACAATTGACTGACAACAATTCTTCATAATTGGTAATTTTTAAATGATGAAAAGATGTCAGAAAAGAGTATAAAAAAATAATCAACATACTGACTGATAATGAAAGTAACTGTCATCTGTATCACACTGAGTCACCACAGAAAACCTCACATCGTGTTTGATTTTTACATATGCTTGAGGCAGTAATTCTTAAAACGTTCAATGGAGCATTTAAGCATTTTCTTATTCAACCATGAAAGATTTAGTAAACTTTGAAACTATCTTCCTTGTAAACATCATCAACTTTGTTCCAGCACGATTTGTATAGATATAATAGTTGACAGATTGAGTGTTTGCCAGACAAAAGAAGAAAAAAAAACACTTCCTGTGAGATGTGACAAGAAACAAGATTTGAAGGCTTCTGTTTTTCTAACGCACCACTTCCCACACAGGATGTAAAAATGGGACAACAGTTAACAACTGTTGGTATCAGTTCAAAACATGACGATGAAACTGCCTTTGGGTGCTTGGGATTGAATTCCTTTGATTCTCCACTGTCAACCACAAAGTTCACAGATCCAATCACCCAAGGTCAAAGACGAAAACCCACTCAGCTGCGAACATGTCGTTGACGTTGCACTTCATATTGTGGTCTGACAAAACCATGACATGGAACTTTTTCTTTTGACTGAACCAGCTAACAAAAGCAGGAGTCTTGGAAATATGAACCACCTCCACTATCAGGTTACCCATCCTATGAAAAGCAGCAATGTGGAACAGCAACTCTGAACTGTCTATACATTTCTATTTCAATGGCTGAATGATTTATTTTGTTGGTTTTTGTCTAGTGATCCCTCATCTCTTCAAAAGAAAAGGTCACTTAATAGGGCGCTTTGCTACCTCCTTAGGCCCTTCGTGTCCTCTCTCTTCGCGTTCTCCTTGTTAGAGAGATTTTGTGACTTTGTTCGTAAAAGCTCAAAGGCAAGACAAACAAGTGGAGCATTATCCTAGAGCAAAATAATTTACTTTTTTTTTTCTTTTAGGGTAATGGGTGCCTATCTCAACGCTAAATCCTACAACCAGATATCTCCTTAAGTAACCAAATACAGCAACATCTGGCCTGAAAACATGACTCCCCAACCCTCTTGCACTCGCGCAAGCTCATCCAAACAGACACTGCAGATGAGACACACTTCCACTCGTACACGTTCGTGCGACATATGAGCTAATCTCTCATCGGCCAGCGGCCTCAAGTCACCAGGATCCCAGTCAACTGCTGGCTCAACTTGTCCTTTGTCAGAGTGATCTCATGACAAATCTCAAGTAGCAGAGAGCCTTGAGTCACTTGATTGTGTTACCTGAGGAGATTATAAATGAGGACTAACATGTCACATCTTAGTTACGGTGTTGCCATATTTACAACCACATTATGTGGAACCACAGGGTGAGGTTTGTGCCAAAGGACTTGTGGCATTTTTGTAAGTAGTTAACATTTGGATTGCATGAATGTCGGGATAGAGTGATCAACCGAGTCCAGATGTGGGAGTCTTCTTTTCTTGTAAACACTTTCCACAAACATTTCTGTGAGCAATGCACTGGTCAAAATGCTCCGGGGCAATTTCACTGAGGTCTGACAATAAAGCCTGCGACAAACCATATTTGTCATCCTGTGGCACGCGGTAATACACACTTGTAATCCACATAAACCTCTCCATTCAGTGCAGCCATTGTGTAAGATTTTGGCTGACAACTGTTCTATAAAAGCAAACCTTTGTGATGCGGACCTTTTCAGCGCATCCTTCAAGTTGACCCCGGGGTGAGCTTGCCTTTCCACACGTGATTCTGTTTAAAGGCGAGAGGAAGGATGCTATGCGGCAGCTCTGTCGTTGGGGATTTGTCAGCTATGAGGCAAACACAGGGCTCTTTCTCACTTAGAAAAACCAGAGACAGACATCCTTGCCTCAGGTTTATCTCACCACTATCTGCACCAGTGTCCCACTAAATAAAGCCGTCGCCTGAGTGTTGAATGGTGTGAAGGTTGGAACTTCCTGCAAGATTTAACTGACCTTAAATAAAAGCCCTAAAATGTTAATTTCTCATTCAGCATGTCACATTTGCTGCTTTCAGCTGGAGTTTAATTTTCAGAGGTCAACGGAACAGAAATACTGAGTGACGCTCTCGTGCTTCCTCACTGTCGTCATCTTAACAGACCAGACAGCAGCTGTCACTTAATCCAGGCTCCACATCAACAGTGTTTCAACTTCTGTGTGTTTTTTCCCTCCTCCAGGAAAATCTGCTGCGTAAACCACATACCTCTATTATTCTGTCGTGGATTTGAAGGCCTCCTTCCTTGTCAGCTGGACCATTCTCGACAATCTTGGACACAAAGATCCCCTCATTAGAAGTGCTGTCATTATCATCCTGTGGAATAAATAGAGCAAATAATAAAAGCACCGTGTTTAAGTTGTTAAAATCTTAGTAAAGTTACAATTGATATCTACACTGAAGTGTTAGGAACTCTGAATAAATACAACTTAACAATCCACAGAAACTTTCTGGAGATTGCACACAGTGTTAAAGGGACAGTTCACCCGAATAACAGAAGAAGGAACAAAAAAAAAACTTATATTACAGCCCTACTGGAGTGGAACAGAACAGAACAACAGCGTGAAACTGCAATTTAATAGGAGTCTTAAAGACATCTCAGTCACAGTGCTAACTCTAATTAATACTTTATGGTCTACTTCCTCTTTCTGGGACATCATGTACAGCGAATTTGCAAAAATGCCTCTGCAGTCTAACTACCTTGCCTTACAATTACTCCTATCTTGAGAGCTGTGGACTAACTAGCCCTTTTGGAGACCACAAAACCTGGCAGCTGATTGGTCTAACCAAGCCATGCCAAAATAACAGCCACATGAAACACTTGTGTCAAAGGCTACAGGGATATTAGCTATTTCCATTTTAATGAATAGCTTCTGACATAGATTGGTGATTGGACGCTGGCAGGGATAGCAAAAGCCAAGTATTATCTCCACTCTCTTATGGCTGAGTTTGATACATGGTTTCTGTCACAAAAGCGAGAAAGGTTGCAAATCTACAAGACCACAGAATCGGGTAAAAAAAAGAAAGAAAGAAAGAAAAAACTCCCTCTCTCTTTTTATAGTTTCCCGCAATAAAAACGTTTTACTGTGATAATCTATATCGTTACAGAAAAGTGCGTCACTGCGGCTGTGGAAAAAAAAGCCCTGTAACAGTTGAGAACAGTTCCTGTGAAACAGATATGGGGAACACCATTTCAATAGGACCTGCAGACAGATGATACATGTATGGAGGATACAGTTGCCAGTAAACCAATGTTGAGATATTTTCAACCCATCACTCAGCAGAGCAAGTGGCATCATTAATGACTTTCCCTTCACAGCCTCAAGGCAGAAAACATTGTGGCTGTGAAAGGTTCAGGACTGGATAAAAGACCCCTTTCCTCTCCTCTGTGTTTACCTCACCACCAAAATCCCCTCAATTAGAGACAAAACAACTGTGGTCAAAGCCATAATCCCAGATTTAACTCTCATAAAACTAATTATAGTTTTTTTAATCTGTGATGCCAAATCCGCTAAACCAGACCAATATAAACACAATAAAACTTGATAGATGCGGTCCATCTATCCACATGCACGGCCATCTCAAAGCTGTGTCAGTCAGTACAGAGAGAGCTTGTGGTGCTACAAGTATGTGCTATTCATTCCTGGGTTGCCATATGACACTTGGCTGATCAATGGGGGCAGATGAAACCTTCAACACTCGGCTTTTAACCTACCGCGCATGGCCTTCCTCCTATGATGTTAAAACCCAGAGATCCACCCTCACGCAGAAGGACAACCGTCACGCTTTTAGTCTCGCCTTCCTACAGACAGACAGAGGAGAAACATGTGAGCAAAGAGATGGCAGGGGGTTATTCATAATAATCTATTATTAACACCAGGTGAGCGACAGAGTAATTGAACTCGGTACTTAAAGGGGAAGAATAGAAAAGGGAAAAATGATCTTCTTATTGGCAGATAATAGGGAGCTAAAACATGTAAAATTATAAATAGTGCAAGAAGTATGCGAGAAAGTAAATGACACTATTCCTTAAATATTAAGGGCTGACATGAAAGTGTTACTGAAAAAGGGCTTAATGAAACCTCTTTCTTCAAATCTTTACTTGGGTTGAGCAGTTAATCAATTTCATAGCAAAACTGCAATTTGGAATAGGGCACGTTTCTAGCCAGAAATTCACTCGCTTTGTTAACACTGTCTTGCAAGCTGTAGAAAATGACAGGTTTACACATGACTGTAGTTTTCACAAGCAATAATGACAACCGCTTCTGGCAAATTATACTCAACTATCGCTAATTAATGTTAATTCTGTGAATTTCCCGGACAAAAGAAGAGACTACCTGCCTGCTCTCAAGTTAATAAGCTCTCTGCATGCCAGTGTGCGTGTCAAGATGGCTTCATCAAAAGACAACATTATACTAAATAAACTCTACGGTCAGGTTTCTAACACAGGCAGGTAGCTAACGGCTAAAGTTGGCGTGCTCGCTGCCAAATGTAAATGACTGTGAGCCAGTAAAGAGCCAACATCAGCCTGCTCGCTGTCAAGTGTAAATGACTGCGAGCTGGTAAACAGGCAGCGTTACCCTGCTAGCTGTCAAGCATAAATGACAGAGAGTGGTAAATAGCCAGTGTTAGTTTGCTGGCTGTCAAGTGACTGGATGTATTATATTAACTATTATTATTATTATTATTAATATATTTTTATAATAGATCCATGGTCAAGTGTGAATAACAGAGAATGGCATTGTAGTTTTAATCTCATGGTTTCTCTTTTTTTTTTTTTTTTTTTTGGGGGGGG
>OMNW01035449.1:0-57528 GCA_900303245.1 Selene dorsalis | reverse complement strand
TGTGTCAAGTAAACAAATGTTTAACATTAACTTTACTGGAGGAAAAACGTAGCTGAGGAAAGAAAGCAAACTTGCAGTGAAACTTTAGTCTGCTGCTCACTGGTTGGACTTGGCAGAGTCATAGTGAGCCTTCACCTCAGCACCAGTCACACTTTCCGAGTCTGTCCTCCATCAACAAACTGCCTTCCTCTCCGTCTCCCTCATAACATAGAGCATCTAATTATAGTGTAGGTACTGTAATGCCAGGCGAAAAAGGAAAATATTGATTCATGAACTATTGGCCTATGATCAAGAAGCAGAAACTCAGTGACCTGGTCATCTAAGGCATTTCATCTGGGGCTGCCTGGATGAACTATAGATTTCAGATCAATAAGAGGATAATTACTTAGTGAATCTGAAACAGGTACACAAAAGAAAAGGCAGCCTAATCAATTTCAGATTTTTCTTGAAGGGTTACTTTCTGTGACACATAGATGACTTTTATTAGCACAGTCTCTGTCATATTCAATTGGCAGCGAAGCACGAGAATTAATTAATGGAGTACATAATTTGATTAAATTATCTCATATATTCATGCTTCAAAATTAGCGCACAATTAGCCTAATCAGATTACCCAGATTAAATTCAACGGAGGCTCAATCTGGCTGATGTCTTGTGATTTTGATAGATGCTCTTTATCACATCATGTAGCTCAAACGCCACCATCCGCAGCAGCTACAGAGCAGCTTGGTTCAAAACAAGAGATGTGAGACTTAATGGAAAGTGTGACAGCAATTGAAGTCAACCTGGGTGAGATCAGAGCTCTTTGTTTTTGCTTTGTTTTATTGCTCTTCCTGGCCCACTGAAGAAGCCTGAGATGTGTTAGGCCTATTATTGGAAACTTCAGTCAGTTATTCCACATAGCCAGGTCATCCCTCACAGTCGCGGCCTGGTTATTATAAGAAGACATTAAAATCCTCCATCTGGCTGAGGAAGCATAAGCCGAGACAAAAAAGAAAAAAAAAACTAAAGTAGGTTACCCCTCAAACGTTGCATGAAATGATTGGTCTGTATTCACTCTTTGACTATGATTCAAAGAACAAATATGTCATAACAAATCTGTATTAGGCCTCTCTCACCGTGGACATCTTGTATTGTGAAACACAGTTACAGATGCACTTCATTTAGTTGTTCCAGCTCTATGGTACTGTGAATCCTGGCTCACTTGCATGGCTTCAAAAGGATGTCAAAACCTGAGCTTTTTCCTGCTATGACAAGTCAAAATATTCCTCATGAGAAAGGTTCAACAGGCCCTGAATTCACTCGAATCAGGTTGATCAACTGATCACTGGAAACACTGAAAGGTTAAGATTGAGGATTGGATTTACAATTCAGAGTCAAATTTCACATATTGAAATGATCTCGACAACACTAGATGCATGTGCTGGATAAGGTCAGGCTGTATTGAATTTCGTATTCCCCAGGGTAACTGTGTTTATATTCTTTCATTTACTTGATGATAGAGAACAACACTGAACTACACACAAATTTATAGGCAACTTCATGATGTTATTTTGCTGCCTTGTTAGTGGATAGCAGACTACCACTGTGTAATCACTGTGTTTATGTCCAGTCACTCATACAGTGCTGTGATCATGGTGAGCAGTAGCTTTGTAGTATAAGGTTACACTAGTCTTTAACTTTCTTAATGTTGTCTTTGCTCTCAACAAACACGAGAAACATGCACAGGAAAACAAGAGATGCCAAAAGGAGGCGGGACATGTCAGCTGCGTTGTAGCCTACAGCATAACCTTGGAGCCTTCACATATAGCCACCGTAGGTATGCTGCTCAGCCCCTCAAGACAGGAGTATAAATCCAGCCACAAGCTATGAGAGAGTTTTGGTGGCAGCCTGCAAGCCGCCTGCCTCCCACCGCTAATCTCACTTGTGACGCTCAGTTTCATACTCCCATGTGTGCTTTGAGATTCTCCCACCAAACAATCCCATTCGCTGCTTGACTGGATCCAGTGAAAGATCCTCCTCAGAAGAAATGAAAGCTTTCCAACTAACCACATCACCCACAAAATGCTGCCTCTTCTCCTCTCAACCTGTTCTATCTGCCTAGGTGAATGATTTCTGGAACAGTTCCAGTGTCTTTTATGTATATTCAAGGTGTGCTCACAGAGGGGACTTTTATCTCTCTGTTTACATTGGGTTGCACTGAGGAATAATGCACTGGATGTATATAACTCAGCGGTGGGACTGAGATGCTGCTGTCAGATGAACTATGATAACCAGCTGTGCTACAGGCCCAGCAAGCTTCTTTAAACCAGCATGAGCGATTTCACCATTTCCCCGCATCGGTGCTTTTGATGCGCAATTTACCAGTCTACCGGAACACATTTTGCTGGGAACAGAGCCCATAACGAAACAAATGAAACAACCAAGCAAAAAAGAAAAAGGAAAAAAAGTGAAAAGGAAGAACTTTATGCGAGAAAATGAGAAAGAAACTTCAAAGACAAAAACGTAGAGTTAAGAGGTGTAAAATTATATAAGAAGAACATCCAAGAAAAGTTGCCATTCATCCAAATTTCATTATGTAACACTGTCAGCGGTGTGTGTCCAATCTGTGAAAATTGTCGTGAATCAAAAGCTCCTCCTCTTGCTCTTGGACAGCTAAACTAAGCCTGATTACAATCTGACCATTCCCATCTGGTGATCACAGTGCAGCCACCATTCATTAATGCAATTTATTAACTGACTTATGAAGTCCTGCGTGCTGATACTTGGTCGTTGGGTTTTTTGTTTTTTTTTTAAATATGAACCATAAAACATCCTCACACCAGTTTCCTGCACTCTTTCCTCAGTAGATGCCTGATTTAAGAACAGAGATTTAGACACATCACTAACCAGAGATTTAGAGGTGGTGCAACATCTTTAAACCCTGTAAGCAGAAGGGAACAAATAAAGAATCTTTCTCATCATCACAGTATAAAACATCCCCCAAGACACTGTCTTTTTAAGGCCTTTTGGCCCCTCAGAAATCCTTCAAGCCTGTTGAGGCTCCTATTGAAAATCAATATCTCCCACCACACTCAAACATTTTTTTTGGTGCCAGTAACTCTGCTAGATCCATGATTTTAATTTGTTATGACTGTCTCGAGGGATGGGTGAACATCGATGACAGAAAGCCTCAAACAAGCACGCTGTGAGCTTGGATATATTACTGGAACCTGGCTCTTGTTGTGTACAGAACTGCAGTAAATATTTGGCCCTCCCCCATTGACTGCCAGCTGGCCAGAGACACAGCTGACATCCATGCCTCAAAGCAGACAGTGAAGAAACAAACCTCTGAGCACTTGAAAAGCTGGAATTGTCTGGCAAAAAAAAATCCTCATAACCAGTTTGACTTCCATTTTCATCTGAGGTTCAAGAAAACATGAACTGATACAAAACAATAGGGAGGCCCATTAAAACTCAGGTACCAAGTCCCAGCATGCAAACAAACATGTTTAGGAAGGTATTTTAAAGCCTATAAAGTTAGCTCTTGAAGGTCTGCACAAGAGGACGTCAATTAACACGGGTCAAGTTGTGTGTTGCTAAGAAGAAACAACTCCTTCCAGGTTTGGACGCTCAAGAATGAAGCGGAAGCCATTGTAAAACATGCATTTTGAGATGTAGGGAAAGGTTAAGCTGTCATATTTACTTTTCGTATTTACTTTTCATCTCCTTCAGTAGAGTAGGCCCCAGGATCCCCCCAGCTGCAGCAGCAGCAGCAGCAAGAGTGAGAAAGAAGTGTGGAGAAAAAAGCTGCCTGTGCTCCCTGAAAGCAGAAACTTTCTTGCTTACCTTGCAGGAGAAAGCCACGGTTTTGGTGAGGGAGTCGATCCTCTCGCTGTACTCGGTGAATTTCTTCTGATACTTCAGCGCTGTCATCTGCAGCTCGCTGTGCACGGCGGAAAGTTGTGCCAGGAGTGACTTCTCCCTCTTGTTGGCTTTAATAGTCTGCTTCTTGAACTCTCTATCCAGGCTGATGATTTTGCAGTGCAGCGCGCTGTTGTGCGCCTTCAGGGCTCTCAGGCAACAGTGGCTGTTTAGTTTCTGCTCTTTGTGGGTGAGCATCAATCCGCAGCCGCTCTCGCATATCCCTACCGGTCTGTAGTCGCACGTCTCCCGCATGTGAGCATCCATGTCCCGCAGGTTGAGCACCTCGTTGCATCCTTTATTCCTGCACTTCGCCGGGGAATAGTCGCACATCTCTGCGTGCTCGGACAGATGCTGCAGCTTCACCACCGCATTGCAACCCCTCGCGTGGTTGTCACATTTGATCTCCAGCTTCAGAATGAGGTTTTTCAGAGGCAGGACGTGATTCAGCTCTTTGGTGGAGATCCGCTGACATTTGACGGGGCAGCTGCTCTGCTGGACGACCCAGGGCAACACGCAGCCGGAGCAGAAGACGTGACCGCACGGAGTCGTCAGCGGGTCCTCCAGGACTTTATTGCACAAGTTGCATTTAAAATCCGGGTCCACGGTCCCCTTGAAGCGGTCCAGTTCGAATCCCATGGTTTTCAAAGTCCAAATCCAAACTTGTGTACTCCCCACCCCCGCAGATCTGAGTCGGAGCAGTGGGGCGTTTTTACGTGGTCATTGGCGAAGCGCTCACCGACAGACTACAAGCTCTCCTCACTGTCTAAACTCTACTAATTGACCGAGACTTTTGGTGCCTTCAGGTGCGCCTCGTAAACTTAAAGTCTAAAGTTCTAAAAGTTTGTAAAACCTATAAAAGAACACTTTGGTGAACTTTTTAAGTAAAAACTATTTTGTTGTTGAGCTGCAAAATGAAAAAAGACAACATATGGGTGAAGTAGATAGTTATTAAAAGTTTCACCGTAAGGATGAAAACAGAAAGTTACAGTAGTCTACTCTATTTTACGGAATGCCGATTATTCTCTGTGACCCTAACTCCACACGTGGTCTTTGTTGTAGAAAAACTAATTCCTAACTCTTTTAGGCGCAGTTCGCGTGACCTTAATCGGTAGAAACAACACCTCTTTTAGTCAGTGAATGCATCACTCCTCAGGGCGAAAGTGTGGCGGAATTTGTACCGTAACTACTCTATTAACTGCGCGTGTGACATTCAAAGTTTGGTATACACATAGTTTTTGCTGTTAAAATAGGCCAGTAAAAGTTTTGAACAGTTGGCATTTTACCGTTTATTCAAATATATGAGGCCACTGGGCACACTATAGTTATGATCTTATTAGTTCAAAATATATGACAAACAAAAGTAAAAACATAAACTTGACCTAAGGTGGACGCTAATTTACTTTCATTCATAGTCTCTGATTGTAAACATAGTTTAGGCAGTCTATGAGAAGGTACAGTAGGCTATGACAGTGCAGAGCTATTGCACTACACCTAGGCTACTACATATTCTTTACCTTGATATTTCTATAAGATGTGCCCAGTTCGAATACACTGGCCTAAATATGGGCCTCAACGTGAGACAAGGTGACATGACAGTTAGATAGTTTCAACACAGTGGGTGAGCGTTCAGGCATGCACAACACTTGTGAAAACAGGAAACTTTGGAAGGACATTACCGGCACAACCACAAGTGAGACTTTCAAGTTACAACACACTTTTAGCGAGGTGCAGATCAGGTAATAGTTGGGAAAAAATCAACCAGGATCACAGTGTGTGGTATGAAAATGAATATTTCAGGCACCACTGTGGGATTTATGTTTGAATGCACCTCTCACCGCTCTTCTTATGTAAAGATAGTACGGTATTACTCTGTTTTACCACTTTGACACTTTGATTTGAGTGCATTTTCAATCCCAGCAGGAGCTTCTATAGTATTGGATGTATTTGAATTGTAAATGAAACTCCTGTGGGCACAGAGGGTGTGCTCAGTGAAGGAAAAGAATAGCTTCTGCCGCTGAGGCAGAAACAGCGTCTGCTGGGTCTGACCCTGTCTTGATTAGATACCCATTCCTACCGTTGCCTCGTCTTTCGGAAATCCAGTTTTATGCAATGCCATGCTCAATAAAACCTTTCCATATGTGAATTATCCAGAACTAAAAACAAGGGCTTATCAAAGACTTCATGGACAAAGTGTGACAGAGAGAGTCTGAGCTCGCGGGTAATCCTATACTGATGTTGTGGGATGTCTTAGATGGGGTGGAAAAAACGCCCTGTGCAGTCACGCCAAAGGTCCTTGTTCTGTGTGTGTACAGCCTGTTTCATACTCATTGTGCGATTACACATTTTTTTTGCAGGTGCCCTCTGGGTCATGGCTTGATTTTTTTTTTTAAATAACCTTTAATGCACTTAATACATGGAGTGTCAAGAAATGTTTAAACAGATGTGGAATATGAACAGATGACAAATGAAAGAGAGGGCTGCTGTTGTACTTTAGCACCTGTTTCTTCAGTCAGTTTTCAGAAGGTAATTGGATTTTTTTTTTAACTGATGTACATCAGCTGTATTTGGCAGTATATTATTTCACAGTTCAGAGCTTGAAGCTCCTATCACATTCATCCCTTTTGGTCAGGGTACCTTTGGAAGTGTTCTGCTGGAGTATTGTGTTCAGCACTGCAGGATCAAACCAGTAACCTAGCGGCTACATGCAGCCTCTCGACCTCTGGGCCAACCTGCCGTCTGTGATTTATTATTTCAGCCTAGGAACAAACAACCTGGCTGTCTGTGCATGGGTGTTTACTGTGAGATTCAGTTGTTTGGTCTGCTCAAGTTGGAGAAATGTTTGCTCTCAAAATGGAGTCAGAATAAATAAGCAGTTGTTTTTATAGCCCGTGTCAGAACAAGCAGGAAGATATAGGACACTAAATCATTTAGGTTTTTATGATACAGTTTATAAGGAAACTGATACGGTATCTACAGGCCTGGTTTGTTAAGGAATGTTTTCCATAAGGATACGTGAAGTGGCAACAGAGGGGGCTTAAACAAGTCCATGTTGGGTCCAGCCTAAAGACAGACAACATCCCAGTGGAGATAAGAGGTAATCCCACTCCTCCAACCTAAACTGTGAGTGAAGGCTCATGACAGACTGGACTTAAATGCTCCAACCAGACCTGAAGGACAAAATAGCATCTGAAGATAATTTCCCTTGCAAGAAATTAGGCTTCCAGTTCTGTGGCTTTCGCTGATTCTGATTTGAAGACATAGTTCAACATTTTGGCAGATACACATATGTGCTCTCTTGGCCAGAAGTAGATGAAAAGCTTAATAAAACACACTCATGCCTGTGCGCTAAATATGAAGCTAGAACTAGGAACTGATTAGGTTATCTTAGCATAAAGACTAGAATCAAGGAGACAGTTGGAATGTCTGAATGTCTGAGAAAATAAACTTGACAGAAAATCTAAAGTTATTTGTTTACTTTGTACAAATATGCTAAGCTGATAGACTGCTAGCTCCAGCTTCATATTTAGTTTATTTAGTATAAACGCATGTTATAAATTTTCTCATCTCATATTAATCTGTCAAATGGTGGATGCACAAACTGTATCAACAAAAAAAAGCAATGCAGTAACACAGACAGAGTGGTTCTGGGTTTCGATGTTGAACCGTCTTACTTGAAGCCTTTGTTGTAAAGCAACAGAGAGGTCTCGGTTTCAGCATGTGTGATGAGGGTGTTTTGTATATGGCTTTGGAGTTGAGCCATTTAGTAATCATCACCACTCTTCTTTAGATATGTCAAAGACATGAGGGCCATGTGGGAAACTGCAAAGATGAGTTATTGCTGCTCAGGATGCCTTTTCATGTTGCACTGAAACATGATGTACTTACAAAAGGAATACACTATCCATCTCGCTGTGGTTTCCCATGCGCCTGCAACTCCCTCAGGAGTTAGTAATATTGTTAAAACTAAGTCTAGCCCCCAAAATGATTTATATACCAATGGTGTGGTTTGTTTTTCTTACAAACATCAGTGACTTATTGTGCCTTTCACCAGGGGAACTGGAGTTGTGTGGCTCCGCCACCTTGAGTGAATGAGTAACTTTACCGGCTGTTTGGAAAGGTCTCAGGGTGATCTCATGGACACGTTGGGTTTGTGACATGGAACTGACGATGTTGCATTTGCCTTCTCTTCTGACAGATGGTGTGATCCAAACAACCACTCTGGCCCCCGTCAGTCTGTTATGACAGAGAACAGCAGCTCAACCATCACAACATCCTCGCAGGCGTAAACATGAGAATGTGTAACTGGTAATGATTGCACAACACAGGTGTTGTCAAACTGCACTCTTAATAGCACACAGGTATGAAACTCCCAATGGATTGCTCACATATCGTCCCACACGAGCAACATCTTGCAGAACGCAATTGATAATCAGCTGCAGGAAAACAAAACAGATCCACAGTAGCGATAGCGACGTGCAAAATATTTGCCGTTGCTGAAAAGATCATTATCACTAACTCCTCTGTGAACAAGAAGAAAAGCCAATAAATATTTGACTTCACTTCTCACAGCAGACTGTTTTGAATTCTCTCAGGGAGGATAAAGACAGGATGTAGGTCAGTGGGACCCTGATTTAACCCAAAGCAAAACTGCACAAGGAGAGAAAATCCCCGTTTTATATGCACTAAGTCAAAGTCTCAGAGCAAAATCTGACCTAAATCTGCAGTCACATACAGTAGCTAATTAAATCGTCATGGCAGAGATGTGCAGACAGAGTATACAGACACTGCTCCTTTGCACTCTTTGGCTGACCTGCCCTTCTACACCACAGAAAAGTAATAATTATCATTATCACATTGTAGCAGTGTCGCCATTACTACTGGTGCTGCTTAGAAAACATTCTTAGGTTATACATGAATGAACATGTAAGTTCTTAATTATTATGTAGGTGATATTCACCTGGTTGGGTTTGCATGTTTGTGTATTTGTAATTTGTTTTAGCAGAATGATGTAACAATGTAAAGGCTTTTCCCAGGCTTCTCTCTGGCTTTTCCCAGGACTTGAATGCAACATTTTGTATGCAATAATGAGTGGTGTTACTTTTAATCTTTTTATTATCATTTTTATACACAATGATTTGGGAAAGTTTTTTTTTTTTTTTTTTAATTATTATCATTTGATGCACTGAGACTGGCTTGCATTATTGGCTAAACTTTTCTTGCACTCAACACTGTTTTGAAAACTAAATGTTGATTGTGTTACCATTATTGTAGCCTCATACAATGAAACTACATAAACAGACAAAAATGCTTTTCACAAACTGTTCGTACACATTTCATCCTCATAAAATTACTGTTTGTTGCTTTTCCTAAAGTTGGGGGTTAAATATTTACTTTCATATGGCCTATATTAGCCTACTTTACGATTTAGGCTCATTTGTAACAACAGTGTAAATGGAGAGCTAGTGGTCTAGTGGTCATTATATTCCATAGTATAAATCTTGAGAGGAATGTGTGTGTTTTGGGACACAAATGAGTGTGTGTAAGGGTGGATTAATATGAGGCCTGACTAGCTCTGACACAAATGGTTATGTACATGCAGCAGTAGTATTAGTGGCCTTTGGGCCAAATCTGGCACCAGAAAAAATCGCAACCTTGATCCATTGATTTCACACTTCATATAAAACCTTATATAGGTTTTTTCTAAAATAAGATAATAATAGATATACAATGATAATTTAAAAGCCAGTATCTCATGTGAACGCCTACAGTGCAGTTTTGATTCCACAGCTTTAGCCTATTGGACTGCCATCTATTTATGTCAACGTCTGCACTTTTACTGAACCATAAATAAAGTGGGTTACTGTTTGCTGT
The DNA here is from genome assembly GCA_900303245.1 of Selene dorsalis. NCBI lineage: Eukaryota > Metazoa > Chordata > Actinopteri > Carangiformes > Carangidae > Selene > Selene dorsalis. Next base: position 47,751 of record OMNW01035449.1, on the reverse strand, counting down.
GTGAATGAACTATCAATCACGTGTAGACGTGTAGTGCAACACAGAATATACATTTCAGTGTATCACTGTCTTATTTGCCAAATGAATAATAACATACACTGCTATGATTCTGTCAGCTTAGATTTACTTATCGGAAAAAAAAAGTCTGCCTCCAGATACATTTCCAACACTTCTATAAATCAGTTCTATTCTTGAAGGAACAAAACGTGTAAGCCCAAGTACCCACCACTGAATAATGCTGAAAAAACTGGCCAATGATTTACCTTAATCGCACACACAGAAATGCAACATCACTCTACACATTCTTAAGGAATGATAACGTGTAATTATTGCTGCATCAAACAGCAGAGTGTGATCTGCAATAGAGCTCGTATAAAGCCCTCAGCATTTCTTCAGATGGGCTGGCATAATGTATTAGTTACAGAGGTTTCCAAGGCACAAGTGTGTAATATTAGGAACAGATGAGTCCCTCTGCAGGGGGGAGGGAGGGAGGAAGGTACTTGAGAATCTCCAATCAAAAGTTCCTTTCTGAAGCTGCGCAGCTCTGCTGGTTTTCTAGAAGCTCTGTTCCCACCGGGTCCATAAATAACATCCAAAGTACTGTATACTTGGCACATCTTATCTCTATGGCTTATTAAAGAAAAAATGTTTAAAGAGAGACATTTAAAGATAAACCGCACAGAGTCTAATTTCACATCCATATGAAGCACATATCAAGTTTAATTCCTTTCATTTATGATTTCTTTCATATATTAATGTTTTAATTTGAGCTTTGCCAGACCCAATGTTCTGATCATCACTGTAGCTCCACCAGCAGGTCAACATGACCACTTTACCGTATAAAACACTAGAGCATTTCAGTTTTTTTTCCTGCTGAACAAACTCTGTGTGTTTGTTTTTGGTCTAAATCAGGAATATAATGGAACATGAAAGTTAGTGTGATGTAAGATTGGTTGTTGTTGCAGACAGCATCTGAACAGGACTCAAAATGAATGTGGAGTACACCCTTCCCTGGCCCAGTGGCCAACCACAGTTACTGCAACAAAAATATCCTTTTGGCTCAAATAGCCTCTAGCTATTGGCTAGCCACTGAGAGGGACACTCCCAATTGTGCTTGAGCATTAGTAAAGTTTATAAAATGTCATCTATGTGATCTCATTTCATCGACAGTCTGTTATTAACACCACAGTTTCTACAGGGCACCTCCATGGATTTATCATCTTTGTCTAGTACAGAGTACCAGCACACAAATGTTGACAAAAAACAAATATTTACTCCTAACCATGATGTTAGTTCAAGCAACTATAATCAATATTCTTCCAAATTTGTATAGCATTATGTCAAATGATAGCAACAATATGAAATGGGGTCACTTTAAGGTGTTGAACCTACAGAGAACCAGAAAACTCGCTTGAATCCACCCTCACTTCTCTTATCGCCTAATTTTTGGGCACAGCAGCAGCTGGTTTCAGCAACAAAAAAAACTTTAAAAGCTCACTGCACAGCACCAAACAGTGACAGACACAATTAGCATCTAGCTGGCGAACACAGTGGAGCATTTAGTGGCTAATGAGTCAGATATTTTCCTCGGGAGTTGATAAAAATCAAGAACAGATCAAAGGGGAGAGAGAATATTGGACTTACATCTCCAGATGGCCAGAAGCACAACTTAATGAATGATAACGCTACTGCTGACTGTGTAAATAAACAGGTGATCAGCTTATCAACTTAAAAGGCAATGATATGTCAGTGGTGTTATTTCTGCTGCCTCCAAGTGGCCAAAAGCTCAACTGTTGTTGGTAACACTGCAGGTTGTTGGTAACACTGCAGATTGTTGGAGTAACCCGCCCAAAGTCAATTGGGCTCTATCTCTTCACCAAGTTTAGTGCAAATCACTTCAGTACCTTATCTGTAATTGTAAACAAACATGTAGTGAGAACATTACCTTCTTGTTACAGGCAATGATTGACTTCCTGACGCTGTATCTCATTCACTGTTTAATTTAACAGCACATCTCTATTCATTGAACAGCGTGTGGTGTTGGAGACACTGTTCTTTGCTCTCACCTCACACCTGAAGCAGGGTGACAGCAGGCCTGGAGCTGCAGATAAAAGCTGCTGTGATGAGAGTTTGTTGATAATGAGAGCAGTGATCATGAACCAGCAAGCTGTGACTATCGGTGTTGACAGGTCATCCAACAGCCATAGTTCACACTTGCACACTCCTACAAACTGTTCATGCATGGTTGATGAACATGAGAGCAAGATGAGCATGATTCATTTTACCTCTGAGAATGCAAGAGAACTACGTTGTTGCTGTTATATGTTTACATAAAGCACAAATTCTGACAATTGTCAAAGTTGAGGTATAGATAAAAATACTCAGAAGCAGAGTTGAAAGGGAAAAAAAACTTCTCTCTTCTCTTAAGCCATGCAGCAGAACAGATTTTCCATGAGGTCCTGCAGAAAGTGAAATCTGATTTCAATCCAACCGAGACAGACAATCTGACAGTGCAAGTGGAAGTCATATTTCTGTGCCACTTGCTCACCACAAAGTCTCTAGGCTAGCTGCTCAGTGGACTCTCCGCCTCCATTTATGTCACATCATATGAGGGCAAATACTGGCGACTGTGACAGCGTGCCCCCACCCCTCTGTAGAGCAGCTGGAGTCAACGGGATGGGACACAGGCAGAGGCTTGTCTCTTTTAACCCTGCCATGCAATTTTTATGCATCTTCAGCAAACACAGACAGCAGTGAATAAAATTACTGCGCACTGTCAACATGTCTTTGCTTTTATTATACGAGTCTGCTGCTGCTGTGTTGATGACTCATATTTGAGTATGGTTACAGTAATATATAACAAATGAATACAAACACAGACTGTGATTGTCTGTTATTATGTGTTACACTCATATTAAATCTCTCTCAGCTACAAAGACCCAATTTTTTTCTCACTGTACATTAAAGGGCCTTACCAGTTGCGGTTCATATTTATCCCATTTCCCAGGTGTACAATGCAATAAGGCCAACTAAAGATTAATATTTGGATACTTTTAAATGTAGTTTTCCACAGACCTAAAAAAGGGGAAAAAAAGGATGTTTGGTCTCTTTTGTGAAATTAATAATCTCATGAGGATACAGAATGTTTTTTGCAAAACAAGGTGTGGAGTGATTAATGTAGTAATGGAGACTGTAATCATCAGAAAAAATGGCAGTGTTTGTTCAAACACCTAATATGACCCATGTTTACATTTCCTGGTAAGCAATATCTATTGTGAAGGGGGCTTGATATTACAGGTATTAGGCCGTATTATTAAAGATACTTTATAACAAAGATGATGCACTATACCTGACAGTGCCAGAAAGGATGTTCACTTCCTATGTCCTATGTTTATTTGGTTGTGATTGTATGTCCATGTCAAAACATGACTACTACTACAATAGAAAACAATACAGTAGTAGATATTGCATGAATTCCTGTTTGTTTTTGCAGCTTGTTAGATTCCAGAAGTATTTTGTCCACTCAAGTCACACACTGATGCATCCTCAGAAATACTTGGATAGATGACAACTTTGATTTGGAGCAGCACTTTAGACCGATGATGTTTTACAAGTCTGCAAGAACACAACAACAGAGTAGGACCCAGATTGAAAAACTAATACTTCTGCTTCTTTTATAAACCCTATTGCATTGCAATGTGTGTAATGCTAAATCAGTGTAGTCCTCTTTAAATATTACAAGAAACCATACAGTAGGAAAAAACTGTGGTAAATTCTGGTGAGGCCAAAAAGCACAAGAACAGTCACTCCATAGAATAATTAAAACCATTCATCCAAATATCAGTCATTTCTCCTGAGAGTTTCTCCAAGATGTGATTAGCCAAACAACATTTATTAGGCGACAAATACTGGGATTCAGAAGCAAGAAAAATGGCCTGACATTGTCACGATTGCATATGTGATCAAGGACAAAAATAAACAGCCTGATTGGAGCGACCAAACCAGTTATTCCAGCAGCACATCAACGAGAGGGGTTCACTGAGGGATAACTCAATATACACAGAAACAAGGCAATGGTCTGTGTAAGTAACATTAGGAGCTAATCGGAAACAAGCCCCTTCTAATTAGCCATTGCCAAAATAACAGACTGAGGTCATAGTTATTGCTTTCCCTTATGGGGAACACTGGTCTGGGTTTGACTTAATTTGAACGGTTGCTGAGCCGAAGTATTTTTAGACGCAAAGATTTAAATGCAGCCTTCATCTGAACAGATGCCCAAATAATCAAATCAAGGTGACTATTGTGATTTTATTTGATGTTATTTATTGTCATGTCAGATTAAATGAATACAAATTAAATGCTAATTATTGTGTTTTTATTTAGTTATTTTCCCTCTGTCATTTTGGTGAGGAGATCACTTGTCAGGCAAGTGATACATTCAGGAACACAACACTGTGTGGTTTGGTTTTGATTAAGTTGTTTAAAGGCCCTGAAAACCAGTTTTCTCAATCAGTGATTTACTATGAGAATTGTGGTCAAACACACAATTTTCTGTCGGAACAGTACTGTTGGAACAGTTTTCAATTATTGCAAATGAGAAATTTCTGTATTTCTCCTTTTTTGTTTGTTTGGGAAAAAAGGTGATGTCATGTACATCTGGGCGCCAGTCAGGATGTAGCAATGCTTAACAATTGGTAGGTTTTTGGAGTTTTTCTATTTTATTATGATTTATTATGTTTTTTTTTTTGAGTAACAATACCAGACAGCTGTAGCAGGTGTAAATTCATACGTTTGTAATGAATTACATAGAATTTTTACCTCAAATTATCCTTTTCTGATGGGCAATCTGATAATTTTGCAAAGATCACATCAGGATCACATCATTGCAGGGCGGCTTACACACCTCTCACTGTCCTACTTCAGATGCCTGAGAGGCAAATACCTCAACTCCATGTGGCGCAAAGGAGTCTTCGCCTGCCAATGCTGCTGCGGCTTTACCTGGTCAGATCAGATGGGAATGGAGATAGTGTCTTTGCTTATGTTCTCTAGAGCAGTGTGAAAGCAAACACATCTCCACTCTACAGCTGAAGACAACCTTCCTGTTAACATTGTCCACAAAAAAAGAAGAAGGAAAAAAAAACCTACTCTATTTTATTTAACTATTTTAGATGCTGGTGTTCCTACCGTGGATCACGGTGCAAGATAAATTTCACAAAGGAGTGATGTGCGGGCTGGGCCCAAAATAACACCCCATAGCTTTGGTTTAAAAATATTTTGTGAAAAAATATGTAAATTCTTTGTACCAAACACAAGTATCCTATTTAGCATTCTGCTTTCTGACCTACTTGTTACACACAAATGAGCAAGGCTTGAATAACTTCTGTATTTTGTAGAAAAAATACAAAAATTAATTAATTAATATTGAGGCTGTCCTGGTTTATGTCTTTGTACACACTGTGCATCGCTTTTGGCTGCTGTAATGACATAATTTGGAGTTAATATGTATATATATTTGGTATGCAAAGTACTTCACAAACAGTAGAGTGAAAAAGAAAGGCTGGCGGGAAAATGGGAAAGCACAGTTATGGAAAAATAAACAAACCCCAACTGGGACAAATAAAAGGAGGATAAAATGGGTCAGATGAATCCATCCATCCATGGCACCTTTCTTGCCAGCTGGACCACTCATTACCGCAGCAGACAAATGCATGGTCATCTCAGTTTTGAGAGGAAGCCTGAAACCAATCTGAGCCAAACTCTGTATTGTATAAAAGTAAATTTCCATGTCTTTTGATTATAAAGGAAGTGTAGATTCTATATCAATACTCGAGAGGGTATAAAAGTACTAAGCTCACAAAGCAATAGGCACAGCATGTACTCCGACACTAAGCCTTCACACTTTCTGTAACTTTGTGATGTCACACAACAAAGCAACGACCACTCTCAGTAAACCACTGGAATGACCCTTTAAGTCTGAGCATTTAGATGAACTGTGCACACCAAAGAAAATGTAATGACAAAAGTTTCACAGTTAGGAGATGTAAGCTGTTGTTTACTGATTGAAGATTTAAGGAGTTAAGACACATTGCCTTTGCAAATGTTTTTATATTGCACAATATATTATGTTACCACTCCATTTAAATGTCTTAAAATCTAGACAGGGCCATAAATTTTGACTGCTTGGATGGATTTTTACATTAAAAAAATGGTGTCTCGTGCCTTTGCCACCTCAACAATGCTATCCATAATGGCATATAAGAATAAGAAGAACTTTATTAACCCCCAAAGGGAAATGATATATCTATTTATATTATATATATGGATATAGATAGGTGATATTTGATTGGTTGTTTATTTAAGAATAAGTACTCTGCTAACAACAATGATAATATTAGAGAGCTCACATTACTTGTATCTCCCACTGGAAATAACAGCAAATTACTTCTGCTAACATCATTGCCTCCATATTTTCCACATTCAGATTTTCCAGATTCCAATGTGCTTTTTACTCTGGATGGTTTCACTGGAAATACTTTGTACTAAGGAAATGGTTCCTAGTGTTTTCTCTGGATTATCCAAAACAACAGGGACAACTCCTGATCTATCAGACTTATATACTGAGACAGGTTGAATGCTTAGGTCAGCTCAAGCAGAACTAACGCTGCTGCACAGAATCCATCGGGATATCATTAGTAACTTTGAGAATGGCAGTTTGAGTGCTGCGATGCTTATTAAAACCAGACTTTTTTTTTTTTTTTTTTAAGAAAACCATGTGCACAGCAATCAATCAATAACATTATTCATAACACTTTAATATATATGACACCTTTCCGAGTCACCTCAGTGGTTTTGTTTTCCAAATAAAAATTATGAGCATGTAATGAGCTTGATAATGATCATTCATGAATCAATCTCTACTCTTAAGGAGTCTCAGTAACCCCCCCCCCCCAGGCATTTTGTGTGCTTGAAATTAAAGTTCCATCTGACTTCTTTTTGTGTCAATCTAAGTTCTGTTATCAACACATTCATATTCATGATGTTGTGATGTTATTTTTACTTTCCTTGTTTTTTTCATGATATGACATGACATGCAAAATCTCTGATGCTCAGTATCCCACAGATATTTTATGGAAGCTCTGGATTGGCAGTTTTATACGCAGCAGAGATGTGTCTGCTGGTCTGTGTAAGCTGTCCATCTGGCTGCCCTGGTGCCCTCCAGGTCAGATGTTGACTCTGCAGCAGGTCCAAATCTGTGATCTTCAAGGGAGACTAAATAAGGCGTTGTGCTGTAATCCTTTCATGCCACATATAATAAAGCTCTGAGGCTGCATACACAATCCTCACACCAGATGGGGCTTAAATAGCTTGCATATCCTGCCACTTTTATCTGGACGTTCTCCAGCATAGCTTTAAGTTAGCCCATGATGTCATGCCTCTCAGTGTTGTGGCCAGACAAACGCTTTTGTTATAAAAAACTGTGTCAACATCTTTGCCCGTGAGAACATGCTGAAACCACAAGAAACATATCACTTTGACATAAAACAAGTTTTTACAAAGTAGAACGGCTCCCTGGTCCTACTTACAAATCTGCTTAAATTCATTGACTTTGTTCTTTGAGTATCGTAGCAAAAAACCACTGCTGTGCTCATAAACCAGAACATCTGTGGTAAATTTGAAGTTTCTGGCCTATATAATAGGGAAAAAACTTACATAGTTAAATCATTGTGATTGAGAAATATAATGGCTGATGAGTTAGCCTCTCAACAAATTATATTCACCTGTCTTTATAACGAAGAACGGACATACATGAATAAAGCTAACATAAGACTAAAACTGAAGAATAAAGAACCTCTCCACTGATTTTACACATCATAATCCATTCACTCTCACGCATCAGAAACATGACTTACTCCGTGGAGATGTTACAAGGCAGAAGACAAACCACAATTGGTCTGCAGCACCAAAGATAGTGGCTGTATGACACATATCTAGCCCCTCCCCTGAAACAGTCAATTTTCTGCTTTATAAAAACCAATATAAAACCAATGGTTTGTTGCACTGACACATTTGCACAGTTGAGGTTTATGACAGATAGTAGCAGCATAGCCTGAAGTTGTCAGCTAACTGACGGAGTTGCCAAGATGGCTGCCACGTGGGCGGATTTGCCTGTAGCAAGGTCTGAGTTTGAGAAAATAACAGAAATACTGTGATGCTGGAGACAACAAACATATAACAGAAATTAGCAATTTGCAGTTATTATGTATAAAATGTAAAATGTCAATATTAATTACTAGATAATGGGTTATTTCCCAAAGGATGAATAACTATGGTATGGCTTGCCTTGTTACATGAAACAGAAATTACTATTTCCATCTAGCTGATTTGCAATAACTTGGTGTTTTTCTTGTTTGTTTACCAAATACCTTAAAGGTAATATTGCAAACAGCTTCGGGTGCACGTAATGTTATGAGACAATTAATACACATAATGTGACTTTGCATAAATCACTACCTTTAACTACAACTTAGTTCCCCCACTTTTTGTATATGCAGTGTAAAATTAGTGAAATAACCCTCTTCAGATGAGAGAATAGAATAATAGAATCCATATAATAAATTAATCTCCTGCACAAATGTAGCATAACATGTTGTTGAACGTTGTTGTTTGCAGTCATGTCTCCGATCTGATGAGGTTAAAAGGTGAAGAGTGGGTGTATCTGACTGACACAGTATAACGTCAAAAGCAGATCTAAAGTTACTCATCACATACTGTGGCCATGATTATTCTACCACAGCTTGATGTTTTGCAGAAAAACATTCATGCCACTTTGATAGAAAAAAAGTCACCGTCAAATGGATAAAGTAAACCATTTTGCTTGAGTGTGTCAACAATATTAGATGAGCTGACCAAAATTATAGAGAAAGTTTCTGTGTATGATCAAGTCACATTTTGTAAGCAAACAAAGTGAAATATCATATGATGTTTGAGTTATCAATGCCAGAACCAACAGATGATGATTTTTCCAGAGCTTTGACTGATTCTGTGCAGCGAGAGTTTAGCCTCAACTCTTGCAGCATCTACAAGCTTCACAATAACAGTTAATGCAGGCCTGAATTGAACACACTCGGCTCCCATAGGATTTACATGATGCCTTATATACCTTACCTGCAGGATGCTAATCAGTGTTTCCAGCAACAGAGAGGATTTACATGGTGGAAACCTAATTAGGTCATAGAGACTATTTACACATTTTCAGGGACACATGGGATTTTATTAATAGTAAATTAGTTCATGTTGAACATGCCTGCAGAAACCAGATGCAAAGGTCATACGTTATTAGACCGTAGGATGAGCTCACTGTGAAGAAACTGGTTGTCTGCCACAAATCAGCTCCTTTCAATAATCCCGTTCAATTTAAATATCAACATGAGTTTTGCAGATGTGAGTAACACCACACAAAATCAGAAAATTAACAACTTTCATCGTCGTAGAGTCACACATCAATTCTTGAAGCAAGCAGTGGAGAGGAGAGGGAAAGCGGGATTCCTGCAGAGCATGCTATTCTTCAGCATAGATGCTGCCCTGCAATTAGTTTTTGAGATTTGGCAGCCCCCTTGCCCCCCCTTACTTCAACATTAAACCACATAGGACGTGCTGGAAAGATGTGGAGTCCCCGTGGTCAAAGCCTCATCATTAACCTTCTGGAACGGCACCGACTGTCCACTGTTGCTTAGCAATAGACAATCAACTCTCACAAAACAGACACACAAATCAATAGTAGCTGGTGCCTCATTTCAGATGGACCCGCTCCACTTTCCCCCAAGATGCTTAGTAGCCAAGACGGTTTTTCAATGAGTTGGTTAAAAAGGTAATGAATAAAAAAAAGTGTAACACTGAGTGCAGGGGTTGAAAAGGGCAAACATTTGTAACCATGTTGGAGCTGCTGATGGTGGTGGCGTGTCCGTGCACACAATCCATTAGAAAAGAGAGAAAAGAAAAAGAGGAAAAAGTAAAGAAAAGCGTGATTTGTAACTGGTGTATTCTCAGAAATAACTTGTTTGTGTGTGTGTGTATAGTTTCAGCATCAGCGTCTGGCGTGTCTCTCAGATGTACCCAGGGTTAACCAGACTGGTGAAAGCACCAAACCTCCAGCCCAAGAGTTTGTAAACTATCCCAACCACACATGTGGAGCTGGGCATCTGCTGCTGAAATGTTGGCCCTGTCATGTGCTAAGCCCCGGGGTGATAGCATAATTAAAAGGGCCTTGATGAACACATGACATTGGTTCAAAATATTGTCCACAAATCCGCTAGAAAAATATACGGAGTGAATGAAGATCAGCGTCTTTGCTTTGCATGTCACTCGTGTTAGCTCCTTGCTGAAGGAGCCGGCTGTGAGCAGTATGGGATGTGGGGCTCCCAGGGACCTCTGCTGCATGACATATGTGTTCCATTACGGTTCATTTTCAAACATTTCTTCAGGACTTGTGGCTTCACAGTCTGCTTGAGAAGGAGGATTAGGCCCTCCTGAAATTGATTTATTTCTGCGCCCTAACTGTTTATTAAATATAATTGACCATCAAAGTTGTCACAGAGAGGAGGGAAAAAAGGAGCTGCTGCATGTACCGCAAAAAAGGGGAGCTTTCTTTGAAAAGCTATTTATCTCAAGAATGTCTCAGTTAGAGACCGGACTTGTAGGCAGAAAATAGGTCATATTTCAACCACTAATACTACCACACTTGGTGGCTGCAGGATTAATTAGAGCCAAAGTCATAATAAATATGATAAGTTGTCTCAAGTGAAATAGTAGGCTTATACAGTGCTTGAAAAATGGGTTCTCTAAAATAAGCCCCCTTAATATTCAATGTAAAAGTTTCCAGTGTATGTTGCGTTATGGTAATACCTATTCATCTTAAATATGATAAGAGACTGACCAGATTCCCATGTTTATCATTAGATGAAAGGTCAGAAAATCTCAGACTGGTGTTGACCATTTTACTTAACAATGGCAACCAGACTTGAGGCAGGAACAGATCCAGACTGACTGACATCAGCTCTATCAGCACTCAGAACGTGTCACTGCCCTGGTGGTCTGATTGCCATTATCTGTGTTCTAAACAGACATGTGTCTGGTGTCTTTTAAATGCCACACAGATACCAGTGACTCTACGAAAGGCCAAACGATTTTTTTTTTGTTGTTGTCGTAAACTGGCATTTTATTAACAATCCCTGTATTTCTTAAGGGCAAAAACTTTAAAATCAACAGTTATTTTTGCTTATATCACGGGATCTATCTATCTATGTAACTTATATAAATAAGTTACAGGGTTGCCAACTTTGGGTCCCTGGCTGGAGTGAGACTCTGTGGGGCAGGTGGGGGGGTCATCACTTAACCTTTCTCAGCTTTTCCATAATAATATTTACTATTTAAAAGGGAAGAGACAACATTTGCTTCAGATACAAAAGCAGATTTAGTACGGACTGAGGTCCCTATCATTGTGATGACAAGTATGGTATGAAACTGGTCCAGTGGGGAGCTGTGGCTGGTGAGCAAAAACAAAAAAAAAAATCATTTTTTAAATGTTTTGGCCTGGATCTGCCTTTCAAGGGCCGTTTCCTCTGCTTCACCACGTGAACTTCCCCGTTCCACCAGTTCTGTTCAGTTCTGTTTAACTTTGTTGAAATGTTGATGTGATGCTTTTTACAAAAAAAAAAACAAGTAGTCAACAACCAATAAGAACAGGTGATTCAGACAGCCAAGGTTTCATATGTGCTATGGGGCAGGACAAACATAAATCTGAAACTTTGTCAGCACAGAGGGTGAGAGAGAGTGAGTGTTAGCACTAATGCTAACACTGCGTCAGCCACTGCCAATAAGCTAAAAAGCAACACAGCGGAATAACGGTGCTTACCATTTAGATACCTCTTCTAGTGGCACATTTTGATGCACAACAAACAAGTGAAACTTCAACAAACTCTTTCTGCTTCTTTGCTGTGTCCTCTAATGCTAACCATCTTCATATGTCCTGTCAACCTAGTGCAAGCAGTGGTAGTGGGAGGGGCACAAGGATTGACCCACAATTTTTCAACAAGTAGGAAGGTGTAGATGTGCTTCAAACACTTATTATATAGCCTATAAGGGGAAAAGTTGCACAGAATATAATGGAAACATAATTCTACATAGTCTGTTTCTAACTGCAGTGACATTTAAAGAAAAATACCATCTACAGGCCAACCAGGTGCTAACTTTAGCTTATTATTTGCTGTTCTATAAGTGCTACGCTGTAACGTGAAGCCTTTTTTTCAGATTCCCTATCACAACATGCCTTCAAAAAACAGAAAGATAAAGTTAATAACAACACTTGTATTGTGTTACACCAGGAGATGCTAGAAAGTAAACTTCTTTTTTATTACTTTAGAAAGAAGCCTTTGCTTTCTACTCAGCATGTCCCTATCTATTAATTGAAGCATGCAGTGCAGCTGAGAAATGAAGGTACGAAGCGAGACTATCTTTAAATGGCTCTGGTCCATTAGCAATACCTCCCTGCCTCAGAGGTAAGGTTGCTTAGATGTTAGGCTTTTTTGGGGAGGAGGAGGAGGGTGTGTCTGATTGATGAGAGCTAATGTGCCTTTGGGTCACATTAAGAGGAATCGAGTAGAGTTACAGAAAAGCAATGCTGTTTAGCTAACACAGGTACTGTGAACCAGAAATAGCAGCAGTGAAAGTGATGAATTGGGCATTACTTTTTTTTTGATGCTGTTGCGGTGTCCATTTAACCATGGCTCCTTCTTTAAGGTATTGATTTCTGTAAGTAGAGAAACAGAGTCTCAGCAGACGTATTGTGTATATCAGAGCACCTCTATGCAATTGAGGCAGGCAAGCCTGCAACTAAAGCAAGTCGAAAAAAAAATGTTCTGGTCTGTATTTCATTGGTGGCTGGGTTGAATTGTTACTGGCCTCCGTGACAAGCGGTGAACTCCTTCTTTTTTAACCTTGCCTTGTAAAGACTGAGTTAAGGTAAAGGCAGGCCGCTCTTTGAAAGCTCTTTCCCCTCATTTTCCACTCCGCCTTCAATTTTAAGCCTGTTTCGTACTTTGGCTGAACCATGCTGAGCGTCTTGTGTCGTCTACGGTGACAGGAGAATAGATAGGGTGTCCATGCCTTTGAGTAACACAGTCGTCTCTTTGGTCTTAATTATCTGCCTGCAGGACACACGACCAAGGGGGGGCGGCATATCAATTCAGCTCATCTCTCAGCTGCTCTGATGTGGTCAAAATGAACTGGTACTCCTCTAAAGAAGTTAGTCAGACAGGCAGAAGAGAATCAGTGTGATACATCCTTATCCATCATCATCAAATAAGTTCACTTTTTGTGCCTTTTTAGTTGACAGAATCCACTCTTAGCAATGACCCAGTAGCAAACTCAAGCTGTAATGATCTGTATCATTGATGAAAGCTCCCCACATAACTGAGCTGCAAGTGATTTCTCAGAACACTGATTCTCAATCATTTCCAACATCTGGAACAACTATGGAATACATAAACAAGGAGCTGGGGTAGAAGTTGGGGTTGGGTGCCATCATCACAGGGAATTTAAAGGGGGAATGGGGCAGTTAAAGACAGAGCTAGTTGAGAGTTTACAAGAGGGAATGTAAACAGGACTGATGGATGGGTCAGTAAAGTTCTCGGGTTGTCCTGAGGAAGTCTGGTCAAGAGCTGCAGGACCCCCACTAACAGGCCTAGATTATGTGGAAATGGGATCTGTGCTCTGAGGAGAGCATTCTTCTGCTCTTGCTGCGCTCTTACAGTGTATCAAAGTCACATCTGAAGCTTCCCCTGTTGATTTTCTTCCCTGACGTTATGACCTTCTGCCTCATGTGCTGCTGAGTTTGTAGATGATGTACAAGCAATGTTCAAACAAAGCGTTCCTCTTTGCAAAGCTTATTTCAAAGCTCACCTCACTTAGCCCTGCTGAGGGCAACTGCCAGGGGACTTAAGTCAAATAACGCAGTGGAGAGACATTTGAGCCTGTTGCCAAGTTGGAAATGATTGATGGGAACATGCAATGACAAAAGGGATGAATAAAATGATGTGGTATCATAAAATAATTATGGAGCTTCAAAGAGAGCAGCTACATACTGTTGGAGCACAAGGAAATTAAACAGATTCACAAATGCTGATCATTTGGGGAAAGTTAAGAGAACAAAAAACAAACATTTCCAGACTGACAAATTAAAAGCCAATAGAGGTAAATGAAACGATCTATCAACACATCTTTTTACATTCATTGTTACCAGATAAAGAATCCTAATGCATTTTGTGTCTCACTATATACATGCAATTTGTTATATTTGTTACAACCTTACTTTTCTGGCGCCACCATCAGAATAGCATAGGTTATTTTGCTTTTCCACTAGAACCTAGTACCCCGTATCTGGTAGTGTTTTGGTAACGCCTCAGCTGAGGTTCCAATACTAAATAGGCAATACCAAACCGTGACATCAACTGACTGCCTTCGACTGTTTGGCCAGAGCGTCGTCACTGGAAGAGCTGTGAGCACGACGTTCGACACGAGAATCAAACTAGCTAATTTTAAAAACACAGCAGCAACAAATCTGTCCTGTCTCATCACCATGTGATATGACTGCAGCCTCCAATCTGCTCTAAAGATGTAGTGCTACTCAGAGGGCGTACTATAATATGTCATATTATGAAGTTAATGATGACTGAAGCACTTGTCGAGCTTAAATCCCCAACCACCTGCTCCTGCTAAGAAACCATATTCTGTTGCAGAAAACAGCCGACAGAGAGAACGTGGTAATCAGTCTACCTGTTAAATATCATTTTAGAATTGTTTGTATGGCAATAAGCCAAAGAATTTGCTGACATCAGCATAGCTCAAAGCACCACTGTGCCTTAGTACAGCCTCGCATGGCTGTGGACTCGTAGCTTTGTTACAATTTAATTCACTTGTAATTTTCTGAGATACAGGACTTTGCTAAATCTCATGTTGAATGTTTTTTTTTTCCAACTTGAAAGAGACCTCCTTTCGAGCCAAACGGCCTCACATTAGAACTTGAATAGAGTGAGATACATATTTATATCCCTGAGCTCTTGGTTCTATTTACATACCCTGGAGATGAGCTTTCATGTCAAAAGCTAATTTCCCCTCTAGATCTAAATCAGTTCACAGGGTAATGCAAAATCTAACCCTCAGGATGACATATTAAACATCAAGCTCAAGAGAAAACAGCATGCTGGAGAGGTTTTTTTTTTTTTTTATGTGGCTGCTTCCTATTATCGCGTGTCTTTATCATAGCAGGGTTTTTTGAGAAACATCAACACTCTCTTGTTCCCAGGCCAGAAAATCAAATGGCTTATCTGTGTGCTGGCTGCATGCTATCCACACACACAGATGCAGGGATGCATGCGGGACAACTGAGGCACGTCTGCTCCTGCTGTCTGAGTGCTGCTTGTCAGGTAGGAGAGATCTGGGAAACAAGAAGCCATCAGTCAGGTCCTGACCTGTCTAATGAGACATTTCTGCTCCAGAGAAGTGTCACTGATATGAATGATGAATAATGTTCAGTGTCACTGCCCTATTTCATAGGCCTTGTCATAATATAAAATGCAGGCTAGAGGAGATTGGAAGTGTTTCCTGTAGACTTCACCGCGTGTAACAAAAGATTACCCGTTGAACATTATAGACATTTATGATAAAGCTCTAGTGGTGAACCACAGCAGAAATGTGTTTCCCTGCTGATTACACTGCCTTTAGAATGTAATAGCAATTTACCATTTGCATATAAAATCATCCTGGAAATCCTTATATTATATCCCATACTGTGCTCAGAGCCATTCTGAAGCAGAACTCACATTTGCAGTTGCTTTTCAAATACCCCCTGATTGTTTTTTATTTTATGTATGTTTTTTTTCCTACTATACTTTGAACGAACAATTCTCCCCAAAAATTAGGAACCAGGAAAAAAGAAACAAGCCTGTTATCTATGAGACAAAACCTGCTGCTCCACACACACAAGAAAAACAAGGAGTGTTTGTTTGAATTTTGACTTCAAACCCAGCTGCACTTTCTGACAGTGATAACACTCATGGAAAAGGATGTTTGCTTCCTTGCAAAATTACAGAGGCTACTACTGCTCTCTCCACAAGGCTCTCACCCCCTTCATCAAGCACTGACTACCATCAACAGGGACTTGTTTTTTTTTTCTTTCTGAAAATAGACTCAGTTGTCCAAGGTGATGAATACAACAGGAACAGATCTCTCAGCTCTCACAGCTCTGTTATGTGAGATTCAACAAACAAGTATGATTTTCTTTCATCTACCATCTTTTTGTGTGTTACTATGCAAACATTTGCTTATTAGCAAAAACCACAAAGATGATGACAATAACAGGTATCAACAAATCAGGCAACAAATCAGTCCACTTCTAATAGTAGATGCTTCATTCAACACCTCAAATCTTATTCAAACAGTGGTATTATGTGAATTCAGGGGTTTATCAAAGCAGCTTGGATTCATCATCTTGGAAACATCAATATAAAATATTGTGTCAGCCCATCTAGTTGATGATAAGATACGTTATTTCACAGGATAATTCCCTATAAAAAAATGTACCTGTTGGTGGTTTTAGATGAAAAGGCATAGGATCATGGGAGTCATTCATCCTCTGTGGACCTTGAGTGTTTGTCAAGCTATTGACAGCTATTGATATTTTTTAGTCTGGATGAATGTGATGGACATATGCATCGACTTAAGATGGCATGGCTAAAAATATCCATTTTAGACATGGCATAATTATGAATGTATGACACAGGCAGATGACACAATATCAGAGCATGAAGACAAGACACATCCTCAACATGGTCTTTTTAAACAGGTTTTTCTGTTGATCATTTTAAGTTAAACTCTTCATTTTTCTATTTCCGACCTTCCCCACCTAGCCCCCTCTAAAATCCATAACACTCACAGTATGTAGCTTACATCATAAATGCAAACAATCTCCTGTGTCAGAAGAGAGGAAGCAGAGGGAGATGGGAAACAGATGTGGCAAGAGTTGAAGACTTTGGTTGGTGAAGTAGTTGACGACAGCACTGAAACTGGGTATAAGACTTATACACTGACATACTGTATGCTGCTGATAGTAGCAGCAGAATGAGTCATTATGACATCTTCTACTATTATGGTACCCAATCTTGTCCTTCAGTGACAGCAGGAATAATGTATTAATCTGTTCAGTATACATGAGCACAGCTGTATTACACCTCCCCGCCCCCACCCACACATATATAAAATGTAGAAACAAAAGCCACTGTGGACTTTCTGTGTTAAAAATAGACACATAGATATCCTGGCTGTTTTTGATCACTGTCTTGATTTGAAGAAAGCTACTCATGATCGACACCCTGAAAGACTAATCTCTAGCAGATGTCCTCTAATGCCTTGTCCAAAAGTGTTTCATTTGACTCTTCCACAGAGCTAAAATAAAACATCTATTGCAAGCAATGAAAAGGGTGGACTCGGTGCTGTCTTTTCTTTTATGGGGCAGGTTTTTCCTTCTTCTTTTTTTTTTTTTTTGAAGTACCTAGCCTTGATCAGACCTCAGTCCTCCCTCCTCTTCAGTTTGTGAAGAGGAGTGAAGTCATTTCTCTCGTCACTAACTTCCATTTGCCTGCAAAGTCAAGGGCTATGAGCCAGAAGGGTGTAGTGAGTGGAATCACATCTTAGGAAAATCTCTCCTGTCAAAGACTCAATGTAATTTTTTTTTTTTGAATTGATGTTAAACGTATGAGTCAACTCCACTTCTTGTTTTTGTAACATTTGCTATAACATCTTCTTATTTTGGCACTTGGAGCATTTTCCTGACCACTAGTAGCACCATGAAGCAATGCTTTCATGACAGGGTCTCTGTTTTGCTTGCATCATGCCTGCGGGTAAAGCCAACACATTTCCGCCAAGAGGTTCACATTGTTCCACTGACCCAGGGTTGTTGACAGTAACACGCAATGAGACATAGTGAAGTGTAGACAAAAGCACAGAAGAGGCAAGTAAACATGGATGTAAACAATGCAGGAATTATAATCAACACTGATAGGATTTGTTGAGTGGTGATCGTGTGATTGCACTAACATGATGTACGTGTGCTGAAAAACCTTCCCAGCATGCACTGGATTAGATTCATTGACCTGAACTTCACCTTATGTCTTGCTATTGGCAAACATTCTGTAAGTTCACTCTGAATTTTGAAAGACCACATTTGGATTCAGTGCTCAAAAGATGTGGAATAAGCTGCAGACAACTTAAAGAACGGATAGACTAATTGTATAAACAAGAATTTAAACCCTCCAGTCACGGAAGGTAATTCTTTTAAGTGATGAGGCTTTTTCTCCAGGTGGAAGAATGGTTGCATTTTAATCTCGACATTTCATTGTTTGTTATTTAAATTGCTTTGTTTTTTTTGGACTCTCAACAAGACTCTGAAATCTCAGTGGAATAAAGGTGTATCAAAGCTAAATTTGGGTTGGATTTTTATATGTCACTGTTGTGTACATTTTATCAAGCCTTAATATAGTTCACACTTTATTATGAAACTCAAAATGAGATAATTAAACCAACAGATACGTTTCTCAATAACCTGAATGTTAATGTCATTATATCAACACTCTTACAGAATAATTATAAACGAGTGAGCCATTTTAATCTGAAAGTGAGTTTGACTTCACTCTAAAATGACTCAGTCATGATGCATGAACTGTCAATAACCCACGATTCGTCAGGTTTGCCTTGACAATAGTTCCGGATGAATTCGAGCAGAAGCTTTGGATAATTCACTTATCCATGTACGAGGAACTGGGCTCACGTCTGCATGTTAGAGTTGCTTTGATCTCTATTGAGCAGGGTATCAAAAAATGAACCAACCTCCCTTTTAAGTGTGAAACTTCGTGGGCCAGATGCTGAGGGTGTTGACACTGCCCAGGCAGTTTTACCGGTGCAAGGTGATGTGATCCCCCTGGGCTTAACGCCGATACAACTCTGCTTCCTGTTTCAGCTCCTCAGCATCTGTTCCTGTTTAGCATCAACACTCGTGGGCTTCCATCAGCCATATCTGACCCTTGGCTACATGTAGAGCTCTAGACGAGATTTTGATCACATTTCAGCTTCCAATCAGGTCAGAAAATAGTGAGGATTAAAGGGCGTAAGCACAGCGGGGGCAGAGGGTGCGACCACCCCAGGGTCCACACTCAGCAGGGGGCCTTACTCAGCTACTTGTTTGTGAGACTGCGAGAGCAGATGTCTGTGCCCATCTGACTGACGTTGACTGAGTGATGAAGTTACTGTACCTGAAGCACTGAGTGGTGGTCTTATGTGAGAAAATACAAATCAGACATAAATTGTAAGGAGCCGGAGAGTGAGAAGTACTCATTTACATTGGGGGCTGTTCTTCCTCTTCCTTCCCATTTTGATCATTGACGATGGAGGAACAGTAAATCAGTTTAACATTAAATTTAGCACTATAGCCTGACAGAGTGGCATGGAGGATGATGTGTTTTTGTGGTTTAGCGTCACCCCAATAAACGTGGCAAAACTAAAGTTTATGATAGTTACATGTTTTGTTCATGACGATAATTTTTACACATAAACACCACTTTATGACTTTTGAAACCTAAACTGCCAAAACTGAAAAAATAAAATAAAATAAATTGGCTGTAAACAAACTACACCGTGGTTTCTGTCTTAATGAAAATGCCTTTAGCTTGTGTTAAGAACAGACTTTATTTCAGTAATCTAACCAAAACATTAAAACAAATCCAGACAAGAGAAGTGGAAGTGCTAAAATGTTCACTAATTTCCTGGTTTTAGGACTCATTCCTGCAGCCTTCCACTGGCTAATGATGAGGCTATAGCAGCAACCAAAGCACAGCGGGATGCAGATGAGGTTTAAAGGTTTCAAAAGAGGCCTTGATAGTTCATTAACTCTTTTGGATCATTTTGGTCTCTGGTGGCTGGAAGAAAAGACAAATGGTCTATGCTGAACTGCGGCAGACTGAGCAGAGAGGACAGTTTGTGAATGAGGCATGTTTACATCATGTGCTGAGAGTTTGGCTCTGCCCCAGAGTAAAGGTGTTACTTGAGTTCAGGAAATTAGATTCATTTTTTTTCTGTTTTGACTGCAGTCTTTCTCAGTCTGACAAGCTGCAATGCAAGATCATACTTGTGCATTGTTTTAAGAGCTCTTAACCATAATAGACTACAACTCTGTTGCCCTTTGCTCTGGCACAATACTCAAGTTGTCAAGACAGATGCTGCTTTTGTCCTCTCATGCATCAACCCAGTAGAACACTAATGCATAGTGCCTTTCTGTTATTTTGTGGTTGCGTGTGGAAATGTCATTCTGTGTTCCGTTGCACTGCGGGTCAGTTACGCACCGGGAGTATAACGACAACTGAAATGACCTGAAAAACTGCAGAGAGGTACTGACCATGGCCCCAAAATGTCTCTTTGGGTTAGTCTGACCTGACACGTCTCACTGCAGGTCATGGTGCTGATGAGTCGGAGGCAGCAGGAGCAGAAAAGAGCCGGAGAGATTGGTTCCAAAATTCCTCTGTCCTTGACTTTGGGTTGATTCATTCTGTCATGCTAACTTGTCTAAGCTCCAAAGGACGACTACGCTGCTGTTCTTTCTCAGATGCCACCTGGCCCGTGTCCTTGCTGGCTTTATGACCTATGGCTCAGACTGCAAATGGGAAGAGGACGCAGGCTGCTGTGTTCAGAATATACAGTATTTGGTAATATAATAAGCTGTCTTAGTTGAGTTGGCCTTAATCTTTGTTAACATGTATTTCATATATGAATGCAAATTTGAGAAAAACAAGCATTCTTCATGAGCTAAGCGGCCGCATTTACTAGAAACCCTTTGTGGGGCTTATACACTGAGAGGCTTAATCAAAGAAGATTTGCTGCTGTTACTTCACCGAGGCTTGTACATGAACATCCAGGTCAAAGTCGGTTCCTCCATCAGGCTCCAGCCACCTGGGCTGAGACGCTCTCATGAGAGCAGAGATTGGACAGAGTAAAGACAGCTAAATTAGACCCTGCAGATAGCGGTGGAGGGACTTTCCTTTCAGAATCAGCAGGGAAATGAGGAGTCAGAGAATCAGATGGAGTAGATTTGCGGTGCAGAAGCCAGTGTGGCTGGGGAAAAATGTGCCTCTGATGATAATGAGTCTAACAGGACATCAACTACACCCTCGCCTCCGCTCTGCTTCCTCAGAATGTTGCAGCAGGGGTTTTGACTACGGCGGGCGGTAACCAAAGCTATATCCTTCAGGAGTCATGTTGTCGCTGGTAGTTGTGCTGCAAATACTTCTGTCTCCGGGGCGTCAAGATGTCTTTTTGCATCACTCTTAGTCAAACAGCATGGGACCGACACCATCCAGGCATTGTTTACACTTGTGAGAGTCTACTATCAGATGCAGGAGGGAGAAAGAGGAGAAGACACACTGTAAAGTGGAGCTTATCAGCAAATGTTCTGTGATTGTGACAGAGCTTGTTTTCTCCCCCCCTCCAGAAAGCTCTCAAAATAAACAACTACTGGCCTAAAAGCATTCTCCCTGACATCCCAGACATCACACGACACAGCCCAGGAGAAGTCCACAAACCACTAAATTACATACCTAATATTCCCTCCACTGGACTGTTGAATGTGTTGTAAATGAAAAATCAGCAAAACATTTGAGAGTCTGAGACAAGCAGGCACCAAATAATTGAACGTCGTGACTCAATTAAACGTCTAAAGTCATGTCAGTGTAGGTTAGCAGCCGAGGAGCAAACTTTGAATGTAACAGGCAACATCTGGACGGGCCGCTTTTTCTTGTTAACATGGATTCTCTGCACAGGTCTCAACTTCATGTTGTTATTTACAAGTCGGTCAAACTAACAACAAGTATTGCACAAGCCAGCATGAAAGCACGAGCCCCATAATTGCCAAACCGCTGGAAGAGGAAATGTAATCATATACAGAATACAAATTATGGCCCAATAAAGATTAGGTAACAGCATGAACAAATTAAAGTGCTGTGAAAACGGAAGGATTAGCGCAATTACACTCATTACACAACATCCATCTCTCTGACCTAAGTCTGGGCTGAAAAACAGAGAGAACAGGAAGGCGGAATCCATAAAAGTGGAGGAGGAGGAGGCAGAGTGGAGGATTGCTAGGAATGCTGGAATCTCTTAATGCACACATCCAGTTTGGAGACGGAAAATGGCAACATGTCTGAACAGCAGTTGGAGGAGACATAAGTGGAGGTAAAGACATAGTCGCCGCAGAACTCCCTCTTGCTGCGGGGCTGCAATAAAAATGATTGAAGTAATACACATCTACCACACAAACACACACACACACACACACACAATTGAGAAATGTCAAGTGAGAAGACATTGTTTTTGAAAAGGGAACATCCGCTTCATGAGTCAAATTGAAGTCAACAAACACGCTCCTCAATCTTATCTGGGCCAGGTTACTTGACAAGCATCCTCTCAGATGATGATGAAGAAGAGGCCTGGAAAATAAAAGCCTCCACTGGCGTCGAGCCAGCCATTTGTTGTTTCTTCAAATTAAAATCAGTTCTGCACAGTTAAACAACAGGGAAACCTTCCCCATCAGCAACCGTAATGACAGAACATTATCTTCTATTTACTTTTGTAACTTTTGAATGTTAATTGCACCACCGGCTTCGTGGCCATCCATGCGTGTCGCAGCTTCAAAACAGCTAAATTACAAGCAAACTCTTCTGCAGTTTGACTGATAGATCAACTTTGTTTTTTGGGAAGGTGCTGACGATGTTAATGACGGAGTGATGACGATTGCAGGTATGATAATTAGGCTGTGGGCGACAGAGGTGGTGACGGTGTCAGTGGTGGCGATTACAGTGCTGATTGGGATAATGAGGGTGATAATGATGATAACAACTATTACAACAATTAGCTTAAAGGGGAAAGAGGGAGACAGACACAAGGATCAGTGTTTTGGTATGACCTCATCTCATTAGCGTCTCGTTAGGGAATATTAAGCTTTTTCGCACTCGTGTCAGGGCAATTATTTTGAAAGGTTACGCACACATAATGAACTTAGACAGATACAAGAGACGACTGTGAGACAGAACAAGAAAGAACTCATAAAGTCAGCTCACGATTTGCTGGATTTTTATTTTTTATTTTTAATTTTTTATGATTTCGTGTTATTTTAGTGCCTTTCCACAGAAATCAGCTGTTTGTGCCAAAATAAAAGAGCTGGCTTTGAACACGTGCGATGAACAGGCACATTCGTCTCTCTGTGAATATTCTTCTGCTGCTTTTAATCAGCACAATTCCTCCCACAACCTTTTCATTCCTCTGTCTAACATTTCTCTCTTTGTGTGACTCAGTGAGATGACAAACCAAAGTCAAAGTTAAAGGCAAACAGCAATGAACACAGACACAGAAAAAAAAAACTGAATGCTCTGCTGAATCGCTGGAGCAAGAAGATGGTGGGAGCTGGTTTTTATGTTTTAACCCTCTTACGAGCTGTGGTGTTTTAGCTCACGCACATCCTTCAGAAGTTCAAGGGGAGAAAAAGTGAAAGGAAATCTGAACACATGACCCTCTTAAAGGATACGCCTCAACTGGCCTTTTGTAATGGCTCCGCTTGACAGACACCAGGTGCAGAAAGAAAAATTCTTTTGGGGGGTGAAACTCAGCCAGATTTTAATGGCTCTAAGATGGGTTTCACATTAAAGACAGCATCACACAATATCAGACATTTGGAGGAAAGTTTTCAAATCTGAGAGAAACTCAGACACAGAGACATATTATGATATTATTTTTTCCTTTTTTTTCTTCCTTCAGTGATAGATTACTGTTCACAGGAAGTTGGCTTCCTGCACTGACTGATATTGTTAAAAACCGCTTAACCATGTCTGGGATTTATGTGAACTGTTCCCTGTTGTGTGACTTCACCTCCAGGGCTGGAGAAGGCAGCCACCATTAGGAGGTGCCAAAAAAAACTGCAGATCCTCAAATGGCCACTAGAGGCTGGTTTCAAAAGTGAAACACTGCCCATAGATCTCTAATTTCGTACCAGGCGCAGGCGTGGCGGACGGTGGCGAACCCCGTGCAGTGGCTATTTCGTCTGGTGAACCACGGCGCGCAGTCAATTTGGCAGACCGAGGTGCGCCAAGATGGGTGTGGTGGCGCAGTAGGGGGAGGTGTTGACAGGTTCAGCTTAGTGCAGTGACAATTTTGTGCCAAAAGGCTTCACAGAAGGTGAGCTGAAAGCTCGCCAGTTCCAACCTGGTCTACTCTCGGCGCAAGGCCGAGCGTCAGACACATTTCAAACGAATAATCACAACAACCGCCATTCAATGTAACTATCTGAATCAGCACACAAAAAATTATATCTATATCGATTGTCCCATCACATCTGATGTCAGATCAAAGGTGGTTGGCAAGCTTAATGGAAACTCAACCTGACTGAATGAACACAGCTGAAACTGTGATGCAAACTAACGAGTTCACATCTCTCTCAGCCAACCACAAACAACCTCGGCATCAGATAGTGATTATATATTCAGCATCTGTCATCTCAGAAAATTCAAAAGAAAAGAGAAAAAGAGACGCTCGTCTACCAGGCCGCGGAGCTTGGCAATACGCCCTTTACGCTCAGGTGCTTCAGATTTCATCCCCATTACACATGGTGTTTGTTTATGTCGTGATCTGTGCACATTACTCGTCTTTGTTACACAGGGTTTAAATATAGGTTGGGAATCGGTTGTGTTAAACCCACTCACGCCTTTTCCCCTCCCTCTTTCCCATTTGCGCCTGTTGGAGGGACTGAGGTGGGAAAGAAGAGTACTTGCGCCGGGGGGTGCGACGCATGAAAATTGCAAAGTGCGCCAAGACACACCTCATTGGCGCGGCGCAACTGTGCTGCACTCTGCTTCCACCTGGTCTACGAAATTAGAGCCCTCAGACTTGAATTTGTGTGGGCGTCCCACTTTGAGTGACGGGTGTGTGAGTTTATGCTTTCCAGGCTACATCTATCTTTATTTACTGTCTGTGGTTGACAGTCTGGACATTCGATAACCACAGCCAATGTCAGCTAGCTACCTATCCTTTGTAAAAACGTGGGGCGAACACAGCACTGGATGTGTGGGAGGTGGTGATGACTCAGCAGGTGGTGAAATAAAAGAAGTGAAAAAATAACATGTAGTTGGAATCTGTACTTACACCTGCGTTCACTCAAGAAAGTCTGGCTCTCTAGTTTCCAATTTTGTAGAAACTAGTTAGCAAAGCGCAGCACCCCTCCTAGTGGGAAATAAACTGAGTTGTTGTGAAGAGTGCGAAGGAGAGGCATGAGAAGCCTGCGTGAGAGGAGTCTGTGAGAGAGGAGGAACAGGAATCAGGTGCAAACTCTCTGTCCAGAGATGAAGGATGTGGCAGCAGATGTATGGGTTACTGCATGTATAAAAAAAACAAAAAACAGTCATATGCAGATTATAATAATAATAATAATACTGTGGTAACCCTGTACGGTTGCAGTTCTGTTTAGTGGAGTCAGTGTATAGTTGCCTGTCTCACTGCAAATAAACAAGATGGCATGGTGCCAGTCAGAGTGCTCTCTGGTGATTGGTGGAGCACATGGGGGGGGTGAAGTCTTGTTGAACTGTGTTGTGTGAGAGATTGGCTGCTGATATTCTCTGTTCACTGACTTAGCACCCCAAGCTGTGTATACCAAGTGTTACAAGACGTAAATACTACACAAGCAACAACTTTACTTCTTATTTCTTCTTCTATGTTTTGAACAAGAAATTCAGTATTTCAACAAATATATTAAATAAAGTCGCCACAGAATATGAAAAACATGAATGTAAAATGAGGCAGAATAATAATATTGAAAAAATAAACAAAAAATGGATCATCAATCTCATGTATGTCGTGATGTCACCCATCAGATAACCCCATTGTCTTTACAAATGTTTTTGGCAGTAAACACATCTTAAATCACTAGCAGCTTGTTGAAAGAAAGATGGAAGAAAAGCAAAACAAAACAAAAACAATCAGTATCTTATAACTGATTATGATATGTTCCACTCAGTAGCACATACAGAGTGGGAACATGGAGAAATCCCAAAAAAGGGCCTGAAGCTTAGATACCTTTCTTCACCAAGATGTCCAGAAACAGTTTTATCCTCTTTTCAAAGAAAGAACAAAATATGCACAATAGCTGCATTCTCATTATAATTCATATTTTATTAAATAAAAGATTCCAACTTTTAATAGTCGGAGGGATTTTCTGCAGTGAACTGACAAAAACCATCTGCCAAGTGTTCACAAAAATACACAACCACTAAAAAGGGAAAAGAAAGACAGGCTCTAATAGGAGATAATGGATTCTGGGTCAACACCTGGTAATCCTTACATCAGTGAAAGGCAGGGCCCTGACATTTTCCAGAATGTGCCATACAATGTGCCTATAATAAGAAGGTCAACTAAATTTCAAACAGGGGCAGACTGGAACAAAGGAGGCACACAAACAGAATATGTGAAACCTTAAGATTTGAAATTGAAAATGAACTTACTACTACTTTTAGTAACAAAGGCGAGGCAGAAAAGAAGGAATAACTTGTGAAATCAAATTGTGTGTTTTCATCCATCCATGGCAGCGACAGACTCTGATGGAAATTCTGAAGAGATCTTTTAATCACTGGGTTGGTGATTTGAACTCCTAACCAGATAATCTCATTTTGGCAAAGACAGTAAAATGTTCTGCCTCAGCTGCATTTATAGGTTGGCTTGTGTGTTTGCATGTGCGCGCACTTGCGTTTGTGCGTGTGTGCAACCGCAGTCATTAAATGAAACGGCACATGCAGTCAGTGTTTCAGATGAGTCCTCTATTTATAGACGTGTGGAGGACATGGTTATGTTGACCCAAAAGAACCTCTCCTTCAGGAGTCTGGCTGTTCTTTGTCCAGAGACAGCAAATTCGGTTTGATTCCTTTATAGGCAAATTGAAAATCCCAGTGTAATGCAGATGCCAAATGAGACTGAACAAGCTTAAAAAGCACAGAGAGCTTGTCGCCTCAGCCAGTGTGCAGCGTTATTTTCAATCCCCATCCCCAATCTGATCTGGCTGTGATACAGAGGGGAGAGTGAGAGGCCAGAGATGATAGAGGGCTCCTGTGTTCTTACTGAGTCTGGCAACACAATAACGCCCCCTGCTGTCTCACTGACCCCCACCCCCCAGACACACACACACATACACACAGACACACACATCATCACATACCACACACCCTGCATCAGCTCCAACCCCCAGCATGGCCGCTGGCTGTGAGATTCGCTTGGCGTTGGTGAATGACCTCACGGCTGCAGACGCTCCTCATGCAGACCCATCGCAATAATGAACTCCATCGACCCTTCGACCCCTCCTCCTCCTCGTCCTTTGTAAGAAAAAAACAAAAAAAAAAGCCTTAACCAGAGTCATGCATTCCTCACGGTTTGGCTCTGAGAAAAACCCTCCGAACCACATCTGGTTTTGCTTTGCTGAGATCTCTCCCCACATTCAATTGGGTCTTAAAAATACGGTTTCAAGTAATAAATGGAGGGTTGTGCTGCTTATTTGTACACTGTACGATGAAATGACAAGGGCTGTAATTGGTTACTTCCATAATTGCATTGAAAGTAATTTATGTTGTGCCTTCGGGACGCCAAATGAGATAAACTGAAATGATGATAGCAGTGAAGTAAGTAAACATTTATTGGATCTTCTCTGTGGATCCTGTCATTTCAGCTCCAGGAACATTTGTGCAAGCAAGCACTGATGGAATTGGTTAGGGCGGTGGCATGCGAGAGAGAGAGAGTGTGTATGTGTGTGTGTCTGTGTGTTTCCATGTCTGTGTGTGTGTGAGTGACACTGAGTCGTACTATTATTAGAGAGCCACTGGAGGGCAGTGAAAGTACTGCATGTGGCAGGCAACATCATCACTGTTTAAGTGTGTGCATGTAAGCCCAGTAAACAATCAGCAGGGTGTGAAAGAGAGGTCACGCATCATTGGCCTAGAAACACAAACATGGAGCTCTGCCTTGTCTGTCCCCCTTGTGTGTCTCTCCTTGGGCTCTCCTTCTCTCTGCTTTCCCTGTGACCCGCTGCTGTGCAAATTTAGGGAAGCTGCTGTTGGTGGAAATATTCAGACTGTGATAGACACATTGTGAAATTGGCTCTCAGCTTTTGTTGTTTTGTGATACAGCAGGTAGAGGCTCAGGCAGTGTATGATATGCAGAATAAAAAGGGTTCAGCGCTTGCAAAGCCCCTGAACACAGTGTTAACGTTATGGCCTGTACAATAATAACAGCTTGTTGCTGATGTTTCTTTGGGGACTGGTTCTTTTGTATGTAAATTAACTGAGACAACTGTAGAAGGAAATAATCCCGCTGCAGTAATAACAACAAAAATGGAGCTGTGGAAGCTAAGCAGAAGTATAGTGCACAATGCAACTGCTCAGCTGAATATATCTTTCATCAGGCCTGCATTGTCTGCCCAAACTCTCCAGTGATTGGCAGGCGCACAAAACAGTTTTTGGTAACAGCAGTAATTCAATGAGAAGATGTGAAAACCCACGAGCTGGCTTACAGCTCTACATGCAAAGATTATCTGATTCACAATGGAGGAATATTACAGAGTGCACCAAATGACCAATTACAATAGCACTGCATTTTGAAATGGAACTCTCAGTTTGAAGGTTGAAAAAGAAATGATAACATAATAATAAAATCACTTTTACTGGCAGATCACGTGTTAAGGATCACACTTCCCAAGCGAACAATGAAACCTCCATTGTCTAAAAAATTCAAGGCGTGTGAGGTGAAATTGCATTCAGAGTCAGAGCGTTGCCGCAGCTCAGCAAGCAGTGCTTTGTAAACGGCATTCATGTTAGAAACCTTTAAGTTAAAGCGTAAGCCCGTTCTTGTGTCCAGTGCTTCAGAGGGAAAATGTGTCTTCCCTTTTGGCTCAGCACAGCCGCCAGTTGCGAAAGGTCACACGTGGAGCGACCTCAGCTTTCACGAAAAGCCTCGCTCTGACAGCGGTGGACAGCTGATCAAGTTGACACCATTCTCTTCTTTTTTCCCCCCTCCTGCTGTCATTCACCTGTTTATTCACATTACATCAGTGGGCCAGCCCCTGTGGGACTGCATCATAAAGTTGACAGGTAGCATCAATGTTCTCCTCCAGTCTTGGCTAACCTTGTTCCTTCCCACCCTGAAACAGTGTTTGCATTGATTTCTCAAAAAAACTTAAATGTCCTTCAGAGTTCTCGAGTTTTTTTTTTTTTTTTTAATGGTTGGTGCTATTACAATGCACATCACCTGAGGTCACCCCGTCCAAGCAATGACCTATAAATATGTGAGCGGTGTGCCATCTAGCAAGTGGGGTATTGGAAAAATATTCTAAATCTCCAAGTGTGGTTATATAAGCCACATGCAGTGGTGCCCTGTATTCATCATAAAGTTTGGCACCAGGGCAATCAAGTCAAGTTCTTTTGAAGTGGACATTAATGCCCTTGAAGTCAATTGAAATGACAAACATGCCACATTGCAGAGGCTTACGACTACTCATATTAATAAGCTCCCAATTATGAGAAAGTATTAGTAATTTTTTTGATTTTTTTTTTTTTTTTTTGGTTTCCACACTTTCTCAAAGTTTGAAAACCAAACTTTCTAAGCCCATATTTAGAAACATGGGCTACATGAGTTAGTAGGAAATGAGATAATGGTAGTAACAGTGTTGGTTTCTCTTAAAGTCTGAAACAGAGGAATTACTGTGCTACGTGCATCACGCAGAGAACATGTCGAGATCAACAACAACGGATTGACAATGGTGCCAAGAGGATATCTGAGGGCCAATTTGCTGAGGAAAGATCCGGCATCTGAGCAGCTGATCCCCTCAGATAAGAGCCCACAGCTAATTTCCCACTCCTTACAAGAAAATATTCCTCAAGCCCTGCCTCAGTGTTTTTCTTCTTAGTTTTTTTGTTGTTGTTGTTCATATTACCATCTTATGGGGGTGGGTGAGGGGCTGTTCAAGTTTAAAATGAACAGGTTTAGTTATGGAGAAACACAATGTGAAATCCAATGTGTGGAGAGCCGTGTTTACACTCCAACTGCTTCTTGGGGGAAGAACAGTTGTTTTCCAGATATTGCAATAAATTACACATATTCCAGTAATCCATGCAGTCATAAAAAATCTTTTTTTTTTGCATCCACACTTTCAGGCAAAAGCTTACAGTCTGATTTTTTTTTTTTAATCAAATTTGAATTTCTCTGTTGTATCAAAATGAATTAACGAAGATAACAGTAGGATGAAATTAACTAAAAGCTGTGTGTTAAATCACAATGAAAAGACTCTAATTTTATCTTCAATATTAAGTTTTCACTGTCTAACACAGCCTTGTCCTGTGATTTGATTTGTTCTGCCACGACAGATAACAACTTAAACAGTAGCCACTTAGCCACAGCAGCATGAGCCACCACATTTTAACTAGACATGCTATAATTTGCAAACCCAGCTGAAATAAAATAGAAGCACATTGGACAGATGTGTCATAGTGAGGTGGGACAGAGCCTGCATGTTGTCTCTGATACAAATTAGTGTCTCAAACCCTGTGTAAATTTGATGTAACTCTGATCCTCTGGTTTGAGCAGCGTCGGCGACAAGGTTTATGTTCACAAAGCAGAGAGACCGTGGTGGTCAGCTAACATTTCTGTCACTCATATTAGATTTAATTAGCGAAAAATTTTAACGAGGGGAAGAAAACGACATGAGCTTCTCAAACCTCTCCTGCAGAATAATCCACTTGTCCATTGTCCATTGGTATGATCAGTGTGTTTCAAACTGTCATTGTTTTCTCAAATGCGGCTAAATTACCCTCCTCAAAGCTTTGCAAAGCTCTGTAGTGTATGTAGCCGTATTTTAGCTGAGCAGTGACAATTGGATCATACTGAGGATATGGATGAAAGGACAAATGGATTACGCTGCAGTAGCACTTTGAGAAGTTTTTTCGGGGATATTTTAAACCTTGCTGTGAAGACTTGTTCTCATAAGTGACATTATGTTTCAAAAGAACATTGTTTTGCCAAAATGCACTTATTCTGCCCTCTTTGATGATGCGCGGCTCCATTAGAAGCGTGCATTTAGTCATATTTTGGCTGAGCAATTACTGTTGAAATGCACTTCACATACAAATAGAGACAAGTGTGTTTGGAGAAATTTCCACAGACATTTTAATGATTCCCTCCACTGTGAAAACTTGTAACTGACACTAATAGAGAGCTGAACTGAAAGCACAACTTCTATTCCAGAAAATAAACAAGAATGAAAGTCAAAATTGCACTGACATGTGTAATAACACAAATCAGTAAAAATCCAGTACTGCTGAGCCAAATGGCAAGTCGTGATTTTAAAAAATGAGCTGAATGGATTGTGTTAGTGTCATTAATGGTAAGAATAAATGTATATGCTAGCTCCCGAGAGCCTTGTCTCAGTGCCTCTACTCTACCCGCAGTGCACATCATTAGTTAATGTCACAAATGAGTGGTTCAACACAACACAACACAACACTGACTTTAGTGCAAACTCTACAAAGTTACAAAAAACAAACAAACTTTTTTTCACAGTCAAGGTTTCCTGGTAAAATATTATTATTAACATCTGTCTAAACTTTGACTCTGAACTTCATTTTATGCTTTATTTGGTTTGTAGGAGTGCAGTTTTAACACTATATGTATTCATTCATCTCATAATTAATCTCTGCAGGATGCGGATGAATCACAGCTCAAGAGTTTGACCAGATTGTCCACTTATTGAAAGACTGTGGTTTGATTCCCAGCCTCTCTACTGGAGACTGTCCTCTTGTGAAAAAACAGATCCATGGTTGATCTGGTGGCTGTAGTTATTGTAACAGGAAGTATTGTCAGTATTGGATAACAATACCAATTCCCATAAGGTAAGGGTGGATGGACAAGTCAGTGACACACAGGACTTTGAATGGGATTTGATTCTGATACCGTGCTAGTTGTTACCTTGTTTTTTTGATCCAGGAGTCTTCAACAAAATTCACCACACATATTGTAACCATGATGACAAAGAACATTAACGGTTGAGGAAGTACCCTCAACCCTAACCTTAACCCCTAGGCTTACAGCTATGTCCCAATTTAGGGGCTGGTTCCTAGGGAAGGAAGCCGCCTACGCGGTCTACGGTAGCAGCGGCTTTGGAGACACCTCTGATGACCACGTCAACCATTAGTAAATGGGATAGTCTAGCCATTGGAGCATTTCCTGATAGCATCCGAAAGCAATCAACATCCAAATGTCAAACATTCGAAGGTGGTGGCTTTTTTACTCCAATGGCTACTCAGGGCTATGTGGCCCTGTTCAGTGGGCAACCATGCCTCTAAGCCGTCCGCAGACGAGGGCTACCATGGCTACAGTGCAGAACTGCCTCTACATTCTGATAGCTAGCATGTGAGGTAGCTAATAATTAATGGTGTGCAAAGAATCTTGGGATATGGGGGGCCACGAAGGATAGGCGCAGTCCTTCTAGTACAGGCAAGAGAATGCTGGATTTGGTGCAGTGCAGTCCGTCAAGTCAGACTGACAGTCAAAGAGGTCAGTGGATATTATAGATTTGGACAAAACTGATGACTGATGGCTCCACAGAGGTTTTCGCCGATACCAAAGATCATCAACTCTTATCAGGTCTTCACCTCTGAGTTCAAGTTATCCTACTCTAGCTGAAGTGCCTGCTAACAGTTTTTTTAAAAGTCTTTTAAACCTACAGATGGTGAGTGTTTTACACATTTAAAAGATGAATCCGACATATCTCCTATAAGGCAGGATGCTTTAATCCTGGGATAGACTCTTTGACATTAGCTGTGTTCTAGGTCCATAAACGTGTTTACACTGACTGTGAAGGAACTACAGTGGATGAGGTGTAGTGTCCCCTCACTAGTTTTTTCTATCTTTGAAGTGCCGTGCTTCTTCCCCAACAACCCCTTGAAAATATGGTGTTGAAAGAGATTAAAAGAGAGAAAACAAACTAAGTCGAGCTAAACGTTTGCAGCATCAGCATCTCTGCTGTATCAGAAAGTCTGGTGATGGCACAGTACAAATGGATATTCATGGGAAACTGCTATGCCCTAACCATGAAGAAACCCTACTGGTGCCACCAGATGATACTGGTTTACCAATGCTCTTTGATCACACACACACACGCACGCACATACGCACACATGCATGGGAGATGTCTGAGCTACCCCCTTCATGTTTTATCTCAGGTTGCCTTAAACATGCATCTGCCACACTATCCATCTTCTTTCTTCTTAACCAGCGGCAGCACTGGGGGCTGTCTGCGATAGGAGCACAGAGGCTCATTGGAAGAAAACTGTGAATTTCTGTGGCTGAGTGGGTGTGTTTGGCTGCATTCAAACCGCAGACCTTCCTGCTCAGTTTTGAATCCCTGCTTATATCTGATGTTCTTGGATCAGTGTTTCAGTCTATTCTAGGATGCATCTGATACCAATACGAACTGACAGCAACGTCAAAAAAGATATCATTCCAAAAGTTGTCACATATATGTTTGCACTTATACATCCCCTGCCTGTTTTGAACACATTTCTGTGTTATTGTTACCTTTGACCTTTGATGAAAAGAGACATCGCCTTGGATCAAGGCGGGTATTTGAGTTTGCTGCATCTTGCGATAACAGCCATTTCCTCTGGTGAGAAATAAAGATCACCACTCATCAAATACAACTGTGTTCAAATACAATCTATATGCAGACAGCATGCCCCCAGAAAGTGATTTGTTACTACATTTTATGCAAATCAGAACTGCTCGTTATTTTCAGGATTTATGTTTCTACATAAATAAATCAGAAGATTTATTGGTGGATTTATTTTGATTATATAAAAAAAAAGAAAAAAAAAGTTTGACACTCCAGATGAAAATAGAAAACTTTAGAGTGTGGTTACGTTGTATTTGCAATTTCTCTCAAATTCTTTTTTTCACTTAATTTTTCCCTGATGTATCACACTGTCAGCAATTTTATCTGAAGAGAGGACGCTTTTCGCTACACTGTGAATGCACAGTGACATGCCAGCATGTGCAGGCTTGTGTATGGTGGCACACATTTCAATAACAGAACGTGACTACCCTTTACTTTACGCCTGACAAAGTCCAAGCACAGAAATATAGGGCACAGCTCTTAGCCCTTTGACAGGCTGAGTTGGTGCACATCAAACCGCCTCTGCTTTGGCACAGTTATTGAGAAAATGTGAGGAGAGTGCTCCTCCTCTATCTTTTAAAGTGTCCAAATTATGATAGAGGGGAAAAAAAAGCCCTCCCAGGCCTGGTCTGATAACGTAAGATTGAATCCTTATTGATTTTGGGTTACTTGAAAGCAAGATATAAAATATCCTGAACTGGGAAAGGACTCGAGCAATGCTGAGCACAGTGACTGAGATGCTGGATTCCTTCCTCCTCTTGTCACAGCATCCTTCTGTGCCTCAGGCCTCCCATCGCCACGCACCGTGGTGCCGGCAGTTAGTGCGACAGCTGGTCTCCATGCTTGCCTTCACTGCCTGTCCCAGAACACCCAGCGACTCTGGTCTCTCATCAAGTCCTGTGAGCCAATCCGGGCTTTCATCTCCTGATAGCTGACAGCTGACGTGCCTCTACAGATGCTAGTTTAAATCATTCATATAGCTTTTCGCTCCTGAAGAAGCACCATGATCATGGAAAGCATCGACATGTGCTTCCCCCTTCGTTTCTGTTTTTTTTTTTTGGTGCAAGTAGGGGAGTTGTGTGGACTGGACCTTACCTAGTTCATTAGTCAGACAGTGGGGGTATTTTCAGAGTGGTGCAGCTGTAATGCAGATATGACACAGCGCTCATAAGCCTGATGAAGCCTTGGCTCATTGCAATAGGCTGGGAGGCTCAGGGAGATTGCCTACTGCAGAGTCATGGGGCTTTGGTAGTTTCCACTTGATTAAGCCCGACTCAATGCGCTCAGCTCTCGCTTTAATTTAAAAACTGCAAGGGGAAAAAATGTAATGAGAAAGTCAAATTCATAGATATGATGTAATTGACTTTGCTGAACATCTAGGAATCCAGAGGAGTTTGATTAGTGGAACCTAATCATAGTTTAATTAGTGGACTTAGACTAGATACAGCTTTGGCAGAAGATCCCGTAGAACAGCGGATCAAGAAAGCGGCAACGGAGAGTGATTGAGATGTCATTTATGTTAACATCTCATCCTGCTGCAGCTCTCCATCTTGTCTTGCCTGATTTGATCTACTTCTCATTAGCCGATTTTTATTCACCATCACATACTCTTCCTTGATTGCAAGCTGCTCCACTAATAGAGTACATTGTGTCTCAAGCTGCTGCTGACAGCCAAAGAAAGCCCTCAGCCTTACTCTTATCTTGTCATTATTTTGCTGCTCCATCTTTACCTCGTGCTTGTTATATACCAGCCAGCCTTTCAAGGTCCCCACAAAGATTTCTGCAGCATCATCTGCTGCTGCCGTCTGGCTATTACTGTTCTGTCTGTTTTCATCTCCTATTTTCTATCTGCCGATGTTCTCGTGAGAGGAGATAAAAGGAGCCATTTATCACAAGCAGTATTTTTGCTATGTGACAAGTTTACTCTGAATTGGGTTGCATTCACTTGTGGTGTTTGAGCTTAAATAAAGATTACAACTCGGGCAGCTTTTTGATTTCCGTCAGTTTTGAAAACATGTATTCACTGACTCAAGTATGTGCAGGTTGTAAATAAGCCAACGGTTTGCCTAGAATATTACCATTTCATTTGAAACTGTGACTCAAAAATCGAGCAGCTTACATGTCATCAAACAACGATCTGCCTATTTGGGTGATAATTATCGTAGAACAAAGTTTGGCTAACTTTGACCCCCTGGTTGTAACTGCCTGATCAGATGGACAGTGTAGATAGTTCCTATTAAGTGGTGGTGTGCTTGATTTCTAGCAGTTGAATAGATAGCACATTGTCTTTATCCTCATCTTTGAGGTCTGTTCTTTTGTAAACAGACACATATAGTTAGAAATGACTGCACAGAACACGTTTTACTTAACCTTTCAAGTTTTTGTGTTCTGTCTTCTTTGTATGGTGGTCCTGAAGCTGTACACAGCTGTGTAAAACAAATTCAGAAAAAAACATTTGACAACACCGACGCTGCAGACATCGTGCAACCAAATACACAAACAAGTTGCAAATACTCACAAAAAAACAGAAGTTTTTTCAGGGAACGGTAAAAAGTGGTGAACCTGCCCAGGACACACTTGTTGTCGAATACTTTGTGACTATTGAAGCTAAAACCATATATAGATTTATTATAATACATCCACACAAAACCATGCAACCACACTTCTGTTGGGTTGTGAGTATGTTGTCAAATTGATGAGGACATTTTCTGAACTCATGTTACTCATGTAATTAAAAAAAAAAGAGGCTCTGCACTTCTTTGTTGTTTGCACTATTATTGCTTTGTATTATTATTGTTTTAACCATTGTACAGCACATTGAGTTTGCCTTGTGCATGAAGTGTGCTTTATAAAATAAATAAAAAAAATAAAATTGAATTGTATGTGCTAAACAGAGGTTGCAGCTTTTTGCAACACTATCATCAGACCAAGAACACTAATATTCTTTTGTGTCCAGTGCCCACATTGCATGACCACACTGGTTGTCAATGAATATAAACAGTAGAAATATGGCATTCACATTTCTGTTAACATTCACAGGAATGTTGCTTGTATCTGACTGGCTGGAAGATGTCGTGTTGATTTGCGCTGCAGCAAAAGTTGAGCACGGTTCAACTGGAGCTCTCTGTGCTGGCATTACCACTGTGCCGACAGACTGGCTCCATTCAGATGAATGACAGGGCTGTGTTTTAACACACAGGGCTACTGTTGGTCTGACGGCAGCCTAGGGTGACTGAAACATTCAGTTCTGGATAGAGGTTGGTTAAGATTAGTGTACGATGTAGGTTGTTGTTATGTGAAAGCTTACTCCAGTCTTCCACTTGTACATCTTTACTAGTCTGCTTCACTAATTAGAATACACTCTATTTGCCCCAATGGCTCAAAATGTTTGAATGTGAAATATAAAAAAATATAATTGTAGATCTCTGTAGTCAACCTGGTGGCCAAAACAATGACCATAATACCCAGATTGTGTGTTGTCATAGTTGCCCTATATAAGGCTTACTCTCACCTCCTTTCCTTTTATTATTATTAACAAGACCTCACTGTATTTCACTGTATTGCATTTTAATCTTCTTCAGATGAGACTAGCAGAGACCTATGGCGATAGACAGAGGAAATGACCTGTGGTAAAGGTCCTTCGCTGGATTCTTGCCCAGGATATTTTTTTTTTTTTGCTCTAACATGGTTATGAAGAGTACGTGCCTGATAAGACTGGACCACCAGAACTCCCCCTTTGTGTGACATTTTAAATTGTGTAAATGTTGTTATCCACAGGCAGGGGACTGCAAAAGGTCTACAACAACAAACTCTCCTTACGATGCTTTAAAAACATATTTATATATGCAACATAAAAGAATAGTGCAGTCTTCTAATTTACATTTACTCAACGCGTTCACCTCCCTTTCATCTATGATATGACACTGTTAATCTGTGTCACAGCATGAATAGATTTTTTTTTTCTTTTTTCCATTATGATTGTACACACGCCATAGATAGCTAATTCAAAGCCCAGTGAGGTGCAACAGTGCGCTGCTGCTACTCAGTTAACAAGGTTATTGATTCTGGAAACCACCCTCTTAGTATGGTCGCTCCTCAGAAAACACACTAATTGCTATTTATTCCTTGCTTTCGATGTGCTGCAGTGACTGATAATCCTCACGAGATCCAACCGACTGCTTAAAACCTGGCACGTCAAACTGAGGGTAGAGGATACGTCGAGAGGGATCGACTGATCAAAAGTCCCACACTTCAAATAGACACGTTTTTTCTTTCCTTTTTCTTTTCAAACAACGGACCACCTGCCTCTGCTTGAGGAAGAGGAGAATATGGCGCTGCTGTGAGGAGACAAGTCTCCCACCGATTGGAGAGCACCCCTGTGCCTCTAAGGTTCTCCCTGCTGAATTTGAACAAGCCCGAAAAGTATGTCCCAAATACACAGAGCAACAATCATCTATCCACACGCCTCTAACAAGAGATCATAAATCTCAAGTCTCTTGCTGCTTCACGAGGCAACACCCCAATAGAGTAACATCATCCCTGGTGCTCCCTCCTCCCCTCACATTAGTCTACCTGTTTGTACATCATGCATTATCCTCTATTTACAAAAAAAAAAACAAAAACAAACTACATCTCAACAGCATAGACAGGTTGCTCAATAGAGGGATCACCAAAGACGCACAGAGCGCCTGCAGGCGGTAAAACTGAGAATGGGAATGAACTTTCAGGTTATTAATCCATAGGCGCCCTGCTTCCTCCAGATGGCATTTCACCAGGGGATGTGCATTAAAGTCTATGGACCTTGCTGTTTCTGCTGCTGGTCTACCGCTGCCTCCTCTGATGCCACCAGCGCCAGTCGAGATCCATTCACCCCTTGCCCTAGTGATGTCACCACTGCCCACTCCATCCATACAGATTAATGCCTGTGCACATATGAAGCAGGTTTTGACATTTAAATCAAGCAGTAGGATTATCAAGAGCAGACAGCTGCTACTTAAGATAGACACTTATATCCATATGAATTACACATATATTACGGAACACCAACATTCAGTGTTGGGCTTGAAATCTAGGCCTTTAGGAAATGTCTCTCCTTCCACATTTTCCTTGATACCTGTGATGCACATACATATGTGGGGATGAAGGATACCTCTTGATGGAAGGTTTAATAATGAATTGCTTTCATATGTTGTTTATTTGAGCTGTGTGGCTGCCTGTAAGCAGACTGGCATTTGTCATGGGAGTCTCCGTACGGAACTCGATCATCAGCGCTTTACATGATCTCAAAAAAATTGCTTTCCATCCAGCTGAAATTACAGACAGCTTATCAGGCGCATGCTTCATATAATGTTGGCAGAAGTGGCCGGGTAACCCTATAAATCAACCGACACTCACACAGCGAAGCAGCAAAAGCTCCCCATAATTTGTCTTGGTGACAAAGTAAGATTTCTGTTGGAGGGAAAAACCAACTGGACAACTGCGACTGCAACCCTGGCCCACACAGCAGTTTACTACTTTGCAACACCTAATACTGCTCCCTGAATTACATTTTTATCAATGAGAGGAAACATTTTTTCATGAACATATCTGCAAAGTTGTACAACATTCATTATACAACATACATTTTCATACCACCGTTGGTTCACGTATGAAAATATTCATCAAAACCACTGAGGAAATAAATCATAAACACATCTGTAAAACACTGTCCGATGATGTATTAAATCAGTTTTCTCTACGTTATCAGTGGAAAGTATGACCACTGTCTTTATGATCATGTTTGGAGAAACACCGTTGCCCATAAAGTTGGAATATTTTTTTTAACCTCTTCTCATGAAATGATTGAGACAATGTGATTTATTCTTGATAGACAAAATGGATTTCTTCTCAAAACTTTCTCTTCCGAAGATAACACTGTGAAAATTGGACCACAATTGACCTTTATAATAGGAATAAAAAGAGGAATGTGTCTGAGAACAAAATTATTCCAACTTCATGGGCAACACTGTATAAACCTTGATCAAAGTTATATCAAACCCAACTGCTTGAACAGTGCCCTGATATCTACCCTACACATCAAAGCAACATGCAGTTCAAAATATGTATAAAACTACAGTCTAGAGGCTCGTAAATACAAGTATAATATAATATAAGTTGTCATAGAAATACAGAAATTTCACAGACACAGGTATGCAAAATATGAACTTTTTAATAAAACTCAAACTCTTTCAGTTCACTGTGTTTTCTAGTAGTAGCGTAGTTTTCTACTTACGTTCACTGTTCCCTTTGCGGTTTGACTGGTTTATGTCCACTTCTCTTTTTTTAGACATCCTGGCTGCGCCTAATTACCAAACAAACACACATACACACGCACACACATGCACAAAGACACAGATTCAAAATGTTAACGTAAATAAAAACCTCTGATATTCAAATCCGTCTAGCCGAACATGGACTCCTGGCCAACTAGCAAAACACCACTGTGCAAGTCCAGGCGCTGTTTACAACCAGACGAAGTGACAGCGGTGAAGGCCAATCACACGTTGGTAAGAAACGGCAGAGCTTGAGTGGCCGTTTTCCACTTGGTGCTAGAGCTTGACTCCGTTTAATATAGTATAACGTATAGCGTTTTTAGATGATAAAAACTGCAGGGGACCAAAACTGCCTTTTGCAGAAGTGCAGGGGCTTAGCTAAGCTAAATTAAGCTAAATGAAGACAGACAGACATAAACATTTAACTGCTGTCTGCATACAAGGTGATGCAATAGCCTATTGTGACGGAGCACCTCTAAACGCCCGTCATTTCCTGGCCGGCACGCTCTCTCTCTCTCTCTCTCTCTAGGCCGGAGGCTGCCGGTGCCGGGAGCGCACGCTCCGGTTAAAACTGTTTCCCCGCAGGCCCGCACTTGTATTCTGCGGTCCTGCAACTGTTTTTCTGCCATCTGGACTATTTTCGCTGTGGGTGTTCGAGGGTGCACACTCGGCGCCTTCGCATGACACACATACGCTCACCTGCTGTTGTTGCCTCCCGTTGCCTCTGGTTCTAGGGCCCAACCGGGGCACTTCATGGTCGCACCATAAATAGCGCTTAGTCGCGCACTTCTGAATGTCAGGTGACCACGGGCGACACCATTATAGTATTTTTGTGTGATATTTCCTGCTTTATTGTGTTTTGTGGGAATAAGGGACCAGCCATATGGGAGGGGTTTGGTCCATTTTGGCTGATATCGAAGTTTATGGTTGATTTATGAATGTTTGTTGTTACAGTTTGCTAAATTAGGCCTCAAACCCGATAATTTGGTAATTGGTTTGCCCAGGGGAGGGGCTAAGGGTATTTAAGGAGAGCTCTGCTCATTCAGTGGGGAGTTCTTGGTCTAGTGTCATAGTGGGTGACTAGCTGCCTGTGTAAGTCCTGCGGAACTGACCTGTAGGTTTTTTTCGTCATTATTGTTGTTGTCCGCTCTTTGTCTTGCACTGTAAATATTTTGCCACGTCTTGCTGTGGTTGAGGAATTGCTGTAATAAAGATCACTACACAGAAGTCTTCCAGCTGAGCTGAACCGAACCCGTGACAGATCCCCATTAGCTTTTGCAAAGCAGCAGCTATTGTTCCTGGGGTCTTTTCACTTTCATAAGTGACTATACAAACCAACTATAAACAACACATACATAGAAAATGAAAACACATACAAACAAACATACTTAATACATGCAAAGTCACACAAAAAAACCGAAAGGAGCACCAAACTAAAAAATTACAGGCTCCTACATTGAATCATCACAAAACACTCACTGTGTATCCTGTCAATCAGCAACACGTGCTGCTCTATTTTGTACAAGTAATCACAATTGATGTGCCAAAGACCTTTAGCTTTGCACTCGCTGGTTAAACCAGGGCCTTCAGAATAACAGAACCACAATTATCTTTAGACAGTATTAAAGCTGACTATATTTCCAAAGCACACAACCTTTAGCAGTAGTCATAACATTATAGCACAGCTCTACAACACTCTGATCCTGATCCTCCATTTAAGACTGCACTTCAGAGAGAGGATGTCCTTGAGATGCTGAATAGCTTTGCTTGCTGGCTGTGTTAATGCCAGTAAAGTTTTGTGCATAACCTTTTTATGCATGGGTTTCATTTTGTGTTACGCTTTTACTCGAACTGAAAAAAAAAGAAACCCTCTCTATCCTTTTTACCCTGTTTCCATTTGGCCCGTGAAAATGTAACTGCTAAAGTCTGCACTTGTGTGACGACATGGTTTGGTTTATACCCCACGGTCCCATCAATGTAAATGGAATCCAACAGTCCAGGTGTCCTTTTAATAGTTGTGCTTTGTGTCTGTTTTGCTGAGAGAAAAAAATGAAAGAGAATGAATCAGTGGATGAGGAAAACAAAATAAGAAAAGTGGAGAAAGGAAGCAAGGGGGCATGAATACAACATTGGAAAAAAAAAAAGAGGTGGAAAGAGGTAAAGAAGATGTGAGGATGAAGGTGGGAGGGAGATGAAACAGGCGAGATGAAAAGAGAGATATATTGAGAGCAGCCTATGTGTGACTGTGATTGCTCTGTCAGGTCCCATTAGCTTGACTTAACCTTCAGTGTTGTTGCGTGTTTGGTTGTGTATTCACGTACGAGTCCGTAACTGTGTTTGCGAGCATCACTCTGCTCTTCTTACAAAGCGAGGAGGAGGAGGATTTTCTCCTTCGGCATCCCAAAGTCTCTGCAAACTCAAGTATGAAACAGAAAGAGAGGAGAACCGGTAGCAAGTCTTCGCACTACAATTACAGTGACACTCCCCTCTGTTTTTCTGCAACAGAAGATACAGAGCGGCTCCACAGCAGTCACAGCAACTTCTTTTGACATTTCTGAAACAAAAAGTGGCTCGCTCACATCGACAGTGCAAACGTCAGAGTTGAAAGGGAGTAACAAGAGCAGTGGGGAATCTATTCCCTCTGTGCCTGTCACTCTCTGTTTCTCTGTAGGTCTACCTTTCTGTCTTTTCCTCACTCATTCTCTACACATTTGTGCCCAGAGACAATTTATTTCTACAATATTTAAACTGTATTAAAGCTCCAAAGTTTTGATATATATATATGAACATATATTTACAGTTTTAAAAACCATGTAGGAAGACTGCCGCTCAACCCGGCTCAGGAGAATCAAGGGTTTCAGAGGCCAGGCGCAAGATATCTGCACACTTTTGGTTTTAAAAACCAAAAAGCATCTTTACAGATTCTCTCTCAGGAGATCTGGTTACAACAGGTCAGTGAGCCAATCACAGGAGAGACTGTGAGCTTTTCGTCTGATTGGCTGACTGTTTTCTGAGGGATCAGACAAAATATCCATTACACAATGTTACAAAAGCACTGACAGCTCTTTTCAGAATACTGATGGTGTGCTTTCCTTTGTGGACTGAGAGCTTTGATTTCTTTCACAATATTAATACAGAACCTGGATCAAGCAACAAGATCCACGGCTGAAAAATAAAGCTAACACTGAAGTACCAAAAACTGCAGTTCCTCAAATGACCACTTGAAGCTGACTCTAAAAGTAAGTCAATCTCCATAGGCCCACTACCAATCAGCCCCCTAAAGACTCAAACCCTGAACCCTCACTGACTTAACTGACATCAGCTGTAAGTGACTGAGTGTGAGAGTCTGTGAGGTTCCAGCTGCTATAAACAGGAATGGAACAGCACTTACCCCCTTTCACATTACCT
The DNA here is from genome assembly GCA_900303245.1 of Selene dorsalis. Lineage (NCBI taxonomy): Eukaryota > Metazoa > Chordata > Actinopteri > Carangiformes > Carangidae > Selene > Selene dorsalis. Next base: position 4,194 of record OMNW01035449.1, on the reverse strand, counting down.
TGTCAACAAAATGTTGTTGATTCTGTCTGGTCTGGGACTGATAATTTACCGTTTACTTTCAGCACACACAAGGTGTGTGAGGGACAGACTCACAATAACTGTTCTTGGATCAGATCTGACCAAACAATACACTGAATCACAAACTACACACCATTGTGATGAGCAATGTTAAACTTATTCTTCCTGCTCTTCTTTTTTGACTTCACAACGCTATGAACTGTGGGTAATTTCTTTACGAAACTCAGCATCAATGCTCACTTACGGTAAGGGGGCATAAAGGGCTCATTCACTGACTCACCCACTTGATAATTTGACAATGGAACAGCCCTCACACACTCACGGACTTCCCGTGAACGTGCCTCTAAGTCAGTGAGTCCATAAGGGGCTGGATTGGAGTTGGGCCATATACTCTTTTATATAGGGACGTGTTGCTTCGAGTGACAGGTGGGTGAGCCTATTCTGTGGTCTCTGCTCCAAGCACACCCCTCCTCTTTGCCAAATTTTGTATTGGCCATTAAGGCAGAGTCAGGCATGGCCAAGGTGGTGATGGCAGAGCAGCCTGCTCTGAGCTTCAGTCTATACAATACATACAATATTGTACTTTCAAACACGGACATTTTCAGATTAGGCATAAAAAAGTTGAATTTTAAAAACTTGAGCTTTTAGATTGTATAAATTAACGTTGCAGCTAAAAAGTAGAAAGACATTGTAACATGGGATGTAAATAAAGTCATAGGCTCCATGGTATTACCCTGTAGACTCTGTAGAGTGGCTCCGCTGCCACCAATTTAGCAGTATGTGGCTCTGTCCAACTCCCAGCTATTTCAAAAATGGGCAAAAAGGTGGGGCGTGTGTGAAGCTGAGATTATGGTGAGTCCCAGCTCCCTACCTGTAACTCAGGAAATTTCCTACAGAGACCAAAACTGTTTTTGCAACAGGCTGTAAATATTTTTATCTGCAGTAGTAAAATAATCATGATGATGGCCTCTAATAGCAAGCTGGATCTGAAGTGCCTTAGCACCGTAGATAGTTGTTTGTCTTCAAATGCCAACCCAGGGACTACTACGACTACCACACAAGGATTTTTCCAGAAAGACTCATAAGATTTCCTTTGGGTGGTTAAATGTAAAACAGTTTGTTTGTTTGTTTGTTTTTTGGCAAACTTCAAGGTTAAGGCCAGGAAGGTTACAAAATTTTATAATAAATAGTGTAAAAAAGCATTTGGGCTTGCACTATGATTCAGTTTGCTAATTTCTCCAATTATCCCACAGAGAGCTGTTAATTTAATGTCTCATGTTGGTATTTTTGACTGAAGCAAACATGGATCTGCCACAAGTTGTATTTATGACATAAAAAATTTGAAGGTATGTCCAAGGGGCTCATTGGCTCTTCCACCAAATCACTCTTGTGCACAGAGAGGTTTCTAAATTAGGAACTCATGGATGATAATGAAGTAAATATTAGAGTTATGGACCCGCAGCACAATCGTTTAGCTTCAAGGTGTTGACACAAGGTGATTGTAGTATTTTATTCACTCATTGCCTTGAATGGAAAGTCTAAAAATAAAGGGTGTGACCACACCCACTGTTTTGTAAATGGCTAGAATACTGACCAGCCATGGTAGTTATTTGACAATTAATTGTGACCTGTTTTGACATTAAGCTGATATCTTATTGATCAATGTCTAATTATTGAATATTCACAATGACACAGAAGACAAGCATAAATATTTCATGGTTAAATTCCCTGCGTCCATTTATTCTACAACTATCAATAATGGCTGCCAGACTCTGGACCCTTGGAGATATATTGTGTCTTGCCCGCTCTAGCTTGAGATATTACGTAACCTCTTTAATCCAATAAGGATAAATCTGAGCCAACAAAGTGCAGAAAGCCAGTAATGTGGCAGTTATCATTATATAGATGCACAGCTTGTGGTACAACAGCAATCTAGTGGCTCTTTTAGGCTTATAGAGAAAGAACTGGTTTACCCTTGGCCATGTCCACTACATAGGGATCACATCTTTATATTGTTTTTGAGACTGTCATCCTGAGAAGAAGAAACAGACCTCTGGGATATTTGTATACAACATACAATATATTTTTCTTGTCGTATGACCTGCAGTCTTGGGAATAAAGGCCATGACACTGGAGACTGTGGTCTGTCTTTGACTTAAAGTTAAAAGTATATTAATGTTACCATGAACATAAAGAGGCAATAACTGATTTATTTGCCCTCTTACTGCCAGCATGTGCTTATGTAAACATTCAGCAATTAGAGAGCAAGATTATGATTTTAATTTGTAGTGAAGTTGAAGTGTTGGAGCACCTCATTAATTTAAGTCCAATATTTGCTCTCCTTTTCTCTCTTGTTTTGGTCTCTACCAACTGTGACTTGCTGCTGAACAGGCTGAGCAGTTCATCGCTGAACCTTTATGCCAACAACAGCTGCCTGCTGCAACTGCACATGATGCCAGGAGAATGAGACAACTAACAACAAACAGAAACTCACCGTAAAGCTCCATGTATAGGTTCATTAGTCCAGGTGACCCCCCATTACAATGTCACAAATAAAATATGGGTTAGAGCTGCTTTAAATCTGCATCTGATTTGTTAATGGTTATCTGACTGTACACTAACGTATTATTGTCCCCTTTAAAAGCTTGGATTGCCAACATATCAGTAAATATTTCATTGTGGCTGAAAACCAAAGCAGTTAGCTGACATAGACAGTGTCAGGTCTCCATGAATGACCCCTGTAATATTATATAAATCCATTTCAGTCATTGTTACTATAAACTATTTTGATTATAGCAGCTTTCAACCAAACAGTTTCATGTGTATTTGTCCTGCCACTCAGGGCCATTTTGGATGTAAACAACCTATTCTCTCCTTTACTTATGATGGCTCATTGCCCTACTGGGATATTTGTTCTTCAAAATGCCACACACACACACACACATTCAGCAGAGGGAAAATAAATCAAAAGAAGTGCTTCTGGATTTCATTTAGACTTCCGGTCCATTCACCTGTTCCCCTGTAGTGGGAACAGAGTGGAAAAGAGCTCATCAACAGAGTCCACAGATATGCTGTTGATGTTAATGGGGGAGCAGGGACACCCGATGGCAGCTGTCAGTACTGCAACTGTCTCACGCAGGAGATCCTCACTTTGACATTGATGCAGTCAGGCTGATTGAAATAGTTTGTGACTCAGGTTGAGTAAAAATCACTGCAATGTAAAGCTGTCTTGTTTCTTTAAGCAATCAAACTGTTTTTTCTCTTTTTTATCACAACCTCTGATCAGCTGTATATGTGTGTGTGTGTCTGAATGTCTTACAAAGACGGAGTCTCTTTGACCGTTATCAAAATTCAGATCCCAGTCCAGACTGCCTCTGTTCTCTGTAGGCTGTGTCAGCCGCTTGGGATTTTGGGGAGACAGCGTTGTTACACAGATATCCAGACATCAGGACTGAGGGTGTTCCCCTTGGGAGATAAGGGAGCTCGATGGGTGACTGCATCGTAGCATGGCAAGGGCCAGTTTCCAGCCAAGGATAAGACGTCTGGCTGCAAATAGTTCTTCATCTGTAGAGTTGAAGGTCAAAAACTAAAGCTGTCATTTTTAGCCATTTCTTCTTGCCTCTTATCAGACTTACTGAGCATATATAAATCTACTTTATATATTACCATAGATTTTCATATCGTCAGCATATTCACATGACCTGGTCCATGCCCATCCCACTTTGAAAAACTGCAATGAATGCAGACGTTGAATTTGAGAATCAATTTGAGGAATATGGGGTTGACAATGATAAAGATTGGAATATTTATGCATTTTTCAGCTTGTCTGGTCTCAGAACTCATTTGGTCCAGACTGCAACATCTCCACATCTACTGGATGAACTGCCACAATATATCGCTGCAGACATATATAGCCGAGGATGAATCCAATATTGACACTACTGCTCCTATGGCTTTTCAGTTGTCACCATCTGGAGGTTCACATTGGGGTTTAAAGTCAAACCAGTGGATGGAAATTTGGGACACACGTCCATGTTCCCATATGGATGAAATGTAATGACTTCCATTAACCCATTCTTACATTAGTATGCCATCTGACAATATTTCTTGAGAATTTGGAAAAATACTAAGTCAAGTGATAAAAACAATAAATAAAATTAAAATAAAAAGTTCCTG
>OMNW01035448.1:113890-152481 GCA_900303245.1 Selene dorsalis | reverse complement strand
CAGCCGTAGTAACTTTGGACGGCCAGAGACCATTTGTCCTGACATTCATGAGAATTATCCCGATTTCGGTTCCGATCCCGGTCCCGATTCCGGTCCCGGTTCGAGTTCGGGTCCCGATCCCGATTCCGGTTCCGATCCCGGTCTCGGTCCCGGTTCCGGTCCCGGATATGGTCCCGGTTCCGGTCCGGGTTCGGGTCCCGGTTCCGGTCCCAATCAATGTACCGGGATCGGGACCGGGACCAGATCCAGGATCCAGACAGGGATCAGAACAGGGATGATATGCTCCGACGCTTCCGACGACATCTGCTGTATTTGAATTTACATGGCTTTGAACTCTGGATAATTTCCTTTCAAAGACTTGAAAAGTGACATAAGTCAAAAAGTCTAGCTACACACTAATCCAAAATGGCGCCCATGAAAAAGTCCTCACTTCACTAGTCGTGTGTTTTAATGCTGATTGTTTCACTTTGTTTCTTAAAGAATCTGAGGTGGGACATTGAATCAGGGTCATCTCGTGGGGAAAGTTACAAGTACTTCTCTCTAAGTGTAGCAGAAAGGGTGGTCCTCACTTCATCTGCACACTTACCTGGAGCTCACTATGACTCCCATTCAGGAATGTGTGTGCGTGTGTGCGTGTGTGTGCACACTGACCAGGACCAGATTTAGTAAGTCACTGGAATGGGCGCTCTCCTCCTCAGTGCGAGGGTCTTTAACCTTCATCTCCTCTGAACGCTGCTCCTGCTCCATCAAACTCTCTATGTAATCCTACAGTCAACGCCACATTTCAACATTTGTTAGAAAAAATATCATAATTTAAACTACCAAAAGTCAGACTATTTTCAGCTGTCTGATATCTTCTGTAATTCAATCAGTCAAAACCAAAAGAGACTGGTGCATACGTATCATTCTAACCTAGTTATTTCTGAAATCATACATTATCTAAACATCTAAGCACAAAAAAAATCCCAACATGCACAAATATTTCATAGGGAATGATGGGTAAGTTTTACCTTCAATCGTGTGTCTATAGTATTTTTGAGTAGCCTGGTGAATGGTCGGTACTGGTACAGTTCCCTCATCTTGAGGACCTTAGGGCAGCTCCTGAGAGGTTGGTGTGATGCTGCAGAACCACTGGACCTCTCTTTCAGAGTCAGACCTAGTCCCATGTTGGTACCAAATGGAGGACCTGGGGTCTTCTTCTGAATAGAGGAAGGCACAAAAGGAGGGAAGTGTCCTTGTCTTTGTGTGTTGTTTGCCTGTGTGTGTATATGTTAAAATGTGCCAGTACCTCTACACGAGGGAAGTCATGCCAGCTGCGGTTTCTTAGATTGGGAGGGGTAATGTCAGGGTTCTGTTTCCCTAGGATCCACTGGGACCACACACTCGGGTGACATGGCTTTAGGATGGTAATACCAAATTCATCTGGAATAGCACAAGCACAAGCACAAGCACACCAACAAACTTAGTGCATATTATATCCTGAAGATAGAATTAGTTTAAATTAATTATTTCTCTATCTCCTCTTCAAGGGATAACAGAAAAGACAAAGAGAACTTAAATTCAGTCAGGTAATTAACTACTGACTACTAAAACATGGATTTAGCACAATAAAACTGTTTTATTGTACAATGACCTCTGAAATTTAATATGAGATTCAGTAAGGTTGAATTAGACCAAACATTTTATCATATTATGTTTTTTTCAATTTCTATGATATTGAGCAGTGCACCTTGTGTATCTGGCAATGGTTCCTTTAGCAGAGCTATGGTACGATCAGAGTATGCATGGTAGAGCAGCTCCTCGACGGTTTGAGAGTTGAGCAGTTCAGTACCTGAGCCATTTTCATGTACCATAAACAACCTAGAAGACAAGATACATTTTCAAACTTTCTGTAACCATCCTAATTATCCATAAAAGTACTATAATGCCACTGTTAAAAAAACTGCCAGGTCATTACGAGTACTGTGGGACCACACAGTGTTTATTATGATGGTAACTGATTATTCAGACACTTTTTATTAAGTGAAAAGGTTCAATTTGTCTGTAGGTTATTGTAGGTATTGTATATACAGAAGCCCACCTGGGACAATGTTCTCTGTGTTTTACAAGCCTGGTCACCTCTCTGTCCTCCTCCTCTTCTAGCTCTTCCTCATCATGCTTAAATGTGCTTGGAGCAGGACTGAAGTTCAGCACTGACACCTGCCCATCCTCCATCACCTGCAACACAGCTTGTGATTGCTTTCTGTAGTTTACCTCATCATGTACCATGTTGACACTGATCCATCATCTTTTAAAAATGGTAACCAACCTGGAAGCAGTTTCCATCTGGGTCTGTAATGTCACAGGCTACTTTGTCTGTGTGACTGAAGGTGTAGCTTCCTGGGTGATTTGTGGAAGTGCCACCTTTTGGACTTGGAGTTACAGGTAGGTCGGATGAGTACATACACTTCCCGTCACTATGGATCTGCAGTAGCCCCATTTTGGATGGGAACACCTTGGATGCATAAGCATAAACACACAACCAAACAAATATGTGGGTAAATAGACAAATGTGCTAATGTGTTTGTGTCTGTGTAAGACAGTCTATCAACAAATATTCTGTTTTAATTTAGGCTGTCTGCTGGTCATATGACTGACACTGAGGTAGACAGCACTGTTATAAAGAAGCTAAAAACGTCGAGTCAAGATAATCCAACTTTTCTTTAAAAAAATACTTTCACACATTTGGCATAAACAACCCACCTCATAGGCTCCGTGGTTGTTCCCAGTGATAACAGTTCCATCAGCCAAAAAGACATGAGCTGTGTGTCGTTCTGGATACATCACCACTGTGGCACAGCCCTCCTTCTCCACCAACACCACCTTCTCTTTGGTTGACAAGCTCTCCTTATTGCTTTCGCATGCACTCATCATACCATTTACAGCCACAAGCTCACTCTCCTCGACATTCTTATCCAATGTATTCTCAGCACACTCCATTTCATCACACACATTCTTGCACTCATTAAACTTTGTACAAGCATCCTCCCTCTCAGATGCCTCTCCTGGATTGTCCCTGCAACTGTCTTCTCCAATGATGCTGTGTGCACCGCGTGTGACACACAAACATTCAATGCAGCCACATACACATCCAGCCATGGCGTTAAGAGTCACACCCTCAGGCTGCTCCCCTGAAAAGGTAACAAAGGGGCAAAGGTCAAAAAGGTTTGACTTTGTGGTTGCTGTGTACTTCTGTGACCTGACTGTTAATGCACTGTCTTCTGCTTGCCTGTGTTTGGTGGTATATCTTGGTATAGACTGGTAATCCTGGTTCCATCTGCATGTTCCACAGTCAGAGCTCCATCTGGATTCCGGACAGAAACCACCAGGTCCTCCCGGCTAACCATCACCTGCCACAACACAACACATGCCAAGTTGAAAGTATAAGGTGTTTTTACAATAGGACCTCCTGTCTTAGAGAGTGTGAAAATATTTACATTTTTAAATAGAAACTTTGTATGTTTATTGTCAGACCTTACATGAAAATGTCATCATCAGATTAATAATAACACCCCCAAAAAACACCACAATGAAGACTGGTAACCCTAACACTGCATTCTTACCTGATGAGTGAATGGGTCTGTAGCTTTTAAGGCAAGAAGAGGGGAGGTGGGTATGTGCGTGTGTGTTGTTCCCACAGTACAGATGCGTCCCCCAGAGGGAGTTGTAGTTACCCAGCACCCTCTCTGTCTCTGTGTGTCAACGTCCTCCTCTGCACTCTGTTCTGTAGAGATACACATAAGAGGATACAAAGACCTAATGGCACTGCGCATCACTGAAAGTCATACTTAATTATCCTCACAGCAGGGGACAGCATCAAACAGCATTCAATGGTGGACTGCACTGTTTTTTCAATTTGATAGCACTGCAGTCTGACCTTTCTTGTTGTCTTCGTTGAGGGGAGTGTTTCCCTCCTCAACCTCGGAGTCAGGCACCCACACTGGTCCACTATCCTGGCTGAAACTGACAGAGCCATCAGCAAACAGCACCTACAAAACATGAATGAAAGAAATGATTTGTGTACAGGGGAATTCAGTCATAGGAGTTCCTTACCATTCTATACAGGGATTCTTGATCTGACAACTCTGCTTGTACCATCTGTCCTTAATCACTCGTACATTTGTTAGTTTGTGTGCCTTCATATGAGTATGTTTGTGCATGTATGTGTACCTCTGTGGACCCATCTCTCATGTAACGGATCACAGTTCCCTGGCTGGTGACAATGCGGGATAGCTCTTTGGAGAAGGAAGGGTCCTGAAGCTGCCTCAGCTCTCCTCTGTCATAGAATGGGAAGCTCTGCCTCACCAGGATACCCTGCTCCCCTGGTAACATGCCTGAACACACAAATTATGTGATAAATATTTGAGAATGAATGTATAGTCTAAATGGCAATATAAAAATTCTGGAGTATCAGGCTGAAATTTTAAAGAGGACATATTCATTCAACAGGAATGTCTTCCTATTTCCAACTAGAGTCATTTGTAGATCTCAAAGTAGCAAAATCATTTTACTGTGGATTTGTATGAGCAGACAAATTTAAGCATGAGAAATATTTAAATTTATTAAAGCAGAGTAATCCCTTTAACATTTATCACATCATTTTCATGGGCTCACAAAATTCTGTAAAAATGAATAAAATGTAGAGAGAGATGAGTGTGATATAACTGTGTAGACAGAGTTATGTTGTTGAGTTTGGTTCTGTTGAGTTCTGTGATATTCCTGGGACCCCATTGAATGACTCTTTCAGTTGACTGATGCAAGGACACATACACAAATCTATGTATGTGTGTCTATATACTCTACATTGCCAAGTAAGTGTATCACTGACCTTGATCCTCTCTCAAAAACTGCAGCAGTAGGCCGTTAGGAACAGACAGGTTCAGACTGTTGAAAGGATTTGATGGTAATGCTGGCTGGCCTTCACACACCTTAGGCTACAAAGAAAACATGATGGTTTATTCAATTTCATACTATGCTATAGTAATACTACTGCACTCAGTGTGTAGATGTATGTGTGTGTGTGTGTAATGAGATGGGTGCATTTAACCTGGGACTCTTGAGGATGGTTCTGGCTGGATGGAGTGTGTGTTGTGGAGGGAAATGAATCCATGTCTGCTCCCTTAGCGTGCTGTGTGGAGTGAGAGCGAGGGATCTGGAGGGTGGAGGGCTCTGTGAAACTCCCTTCAGCTCCCTGGGGACTCACTATAACATCATCAAACAGAAACACTGTTAAATGAACTATTGTTATTATATATTATATATAGATTCAACCTTGTCCACTCCAGAGATAGGTAAAGTAATTTCTTGGAACACTGAAAATATTAGCATATCAGCATATCAATTACAGAATTAAAAAAGTAAAATAATTATAATCCATTCAAATCTATATGTTTTATATGTATCTATACCTATATATTCTCCTGAAGGACCATAGAAGCTGTATGAGAGGTGAATTCCATTGTTTAGAACTGCTGACAGGGAGCCCTGCTTCACTCTTTTAATCTCCACAGGCTCTGCCACTGGAAAGGAAGCACACACATATACACGGGTATTAAGCCCCTAAAACTGCAAACCACATATGTTACTGTCTGTATTTTGTCCCACACCTTTACCTTGAAAATCTTCCTTTTTGTCATTGGTTTCCTTGCTGGTGGGCTGAGAGGGGGGGTTTGCATGATCAATAACTTGGTTTATATGTGTGTAGAACTGATGTCCATCCTTCTTCACAGCAATTTTCATTAGGCTGGAACCTGGATTGAAAACAGCACAGAAGATATGTGTGTGCAAAATCACCATCAACACCTGTCAACATCACTAGTTGTCAGTAAGGAAAAATGTCTCCATTTGTTTCCTCTCTTCTGTACAACCATATGGCTGCAGAAGGGAGAGAAATGATGGATGAGTAACTTAGCTTTGCACAACAAAGTGTAGGGATCTCAAATTATCATTCATCATGATCTGACAATAACTAGATTTTGCTTCCTAGTAAGCATGTTGTTGCTTCTAAAAGAACTTTCTCTACAACCCCATCTCTGTCTCTTTACCTCCAACATAGCTGATATTCTCCACAGTGATGTGTCCTCCATCTGTGGGGAAAAGGTACTGAAGACGACCTGACACGTGGACCAACTTCCCATCCATGTTGTACCCTGTGAAACTCTGCACATCACACACACAAGTGTCATACACATGTATCACCTTCTACTATCTATATCCTGCTGGCTATTTTCTGATGAAAACATGGTGATTTCCTGTGTGTTCCCTCACAGTGAAGTCCTCTGTCTGATGCAGGTCTTTGTTTTCCTCCTCAGCAGGTATTGTGGTAGGAATGGATTCTCCGGGAGTCTTAGCTGAGTTGCCCCTTGTCTCTGCTCTGCTCTTCTTGCCACCAGACAAAGTTTTACTTTCCTTGCCATCTACTGACTTCTCCTCCTTTCGCTGCTTGCCTTTTGGTGTATTCTCTTTCTTTGATTTCTTGGCCACCTCCTCCTCTACCTTGAGCTGCTCCTGCTCCAACTTCCAAGCCTGTAACATCATGGTCAAAGCAATATAATCTGCAGTGTAAGGGACCACAAAGTAGTGATTAAGCTTTGGAGACTTGGGGACAGATCAGTCTGGCCTTGTTCTATTTTTGGTAGATAATAAATAATCCAAACATGTATTTAGAGAGAAAGTAAGGACTCTTGAGATAGTCTGCATAAATTTGACTCATGAAATGTCTGATTGGAACACTGATCAAAGTTTAGTCTTTTTATATTTGAAGTGGTCAGTGATTACTTAAAATGCAAAGAAATTTACTAGGAGTCTGAGATATGTCATAATATATCCGTCAACCTAATTATGAAATCCTCCTTTCATTTTATAAGTGGTCTGGTTTGGTCCCAAAACATAATCTCAGCTTCCTCATGAGTGAATGTTCATGCATTAGTTGGTACTAACTTTAAGGGTGTCTTTTCTGATGACTGGCTCCAAAGTGTCCCCCTCTGCTGCAGAATCTGCAGCTTTTCCATCTTGATCAGGAAGAAAACAAACATTGTATTTGTATGGTGTTCAGTACAGTCTCATTGCCAGAGCCTTGTGTTGTAAACTACAGTACCGTTGGGAGACTTTGTACGACTGAGATTTCTGAGTTGTATTGCCTCTCTCTTTAATTCCTCCTCTCTTGTCCAATCCACAATGGTATCAGCAACATGCTCCAGATACTTCCTAACAAAACAAGCTTAAAAGTCAATGTAACACTCCATTGTATGCATTCTTCTACTAGTCAGGCTATCAGGGCAACTGATTCAAAGAGTCAGTTTATTGTTGTGCAGTATCACAAAAAAACAAGCCAGTACTACTGATGTCCAGTGGGAGCAAAACCCCTGACAATGAGAACAGGCATTCTGACCTGAACTTGACATCAGTGTGAAGGGCTGCATCCCAGGACTCCTTGCTTTGGCGATGGGGACTCTTGGGATTGTGGCAAAAAATATAAAGGATGTTGTTATGGCTTCCTCTGAAGGTGTCCAGGCAGCAGTATTCTTCTGAGGCTGACTTGAGTACCTATGCATAAAACGTGACAAAGTGTATTTAACCCATTACAAATAAAATTGAATTAGGACATTTTAATCTGACTTCAAAAACAAAGTTTCAAAATCCATGTGTTTTTTCCATGCTGCTGCTGCGTCTAACCTTAAGTGTCTTTTGTTTCTCCAACAATTAAACACATCACTCTGATTTCTGTGGCTTTTCACATTAAAAGGCCCCAGCACAGCTAGGTAAGTATTTAAAGTGAAGTAACTGCTGAATGTCTAATCTGATGCATCTGAGTAGATTTTAACAAAATTTTAACAAAATTATCACATTAACAATACAAATAGGGTAGGTAACATACATGGCAGGTAGAACAGCTGTTTTTTCATGCTGACAAAGACAAGGTAAGGAAGATCACCTGTGGGAAGATAGAAGCGTTGTGGTGTTCAGCATAATGCCAGTCAAACAGAGATCTCAGCCTACAGCTCTGAATGTCAGCCAGGTCCAGATATGTATGCACTCTTCCACTGAAATGCTGGGGGAAAAAGACACACAGTATTACTGGGAGGAAAGTCAGAACAAATCCACGATTAAAAATAAAAAAAAAACTACTGTAATAACAAGACATGAACAATACCTCTGTGTTCCAAGGGTCCTCAGTGAGAAATGTTGGACCTACAGTAGAAATGAATAGTGCAGCAATAATGGATAGTGGGACAAAGATGTTACAGCAATCAGATCCTATGTCAGTTGTACCATTAAATGTACTTAATGCTCATCACAAGTACACAAATTCACCACCAAAGGTAACAGACCTTTATTGTGCAAGTTATGAAGCTGCTGTTTGGCAAAAGATAGTGGGTCATCCCAGGGAATTACTGTGGGTGTCTGCTGCTGTGCTGCTTCAGGTGTCCCCTGTGGTCCTGCAGCATTTAATAATACTCCCTTTTGGTCTGGCCTAGTCAGTGGCATGGTCTCAAACACACTCTGATGAAACAGACGCTCCACCTCAGGCCATGACACAACACCTGTAAGATATTACCACATTATATCCTAACCTTTTGCATCATGTCTGTCAAATCAAGAGCTTTTCCCATGAAAACTAAGATTGACATCTTCATGTACATTTTCATCCATAGTTATTTTGATTAATCTCCCAAAAAATACATGGCAAAATCTTCCAATTATCCCAAAACTCAGGAGTAGAGATACAAATCAATTTCCAAGACAATATGAGGTGGGTGCATCTCATGGTTTCTGACCTTGACCATCTGTGCAGTAGTGTTGCAGCTGCTGTTTCAGTGCCATCCAGCAGGGGTTGCTCTTTCTCGGCTGAGCTACAGAATGGATCAGCTTTGACACTGGAGACAGCTTCATCATGGACAGCTCAACCTCTGCTGGATCAAAACCCTGAACAGCCTGAAAGTCAGAATTACACACAAACACACAGTATATAAACACTTTTTTGTCTGAAGACAAAGGACAATAAAGGAGATTACATCAACTATATAATATATTCCTTTGTCATTCCACTTCACTCTATTGTGAACAAAAACAAAAATCCACTCACACTGATGTCCCTCAGCCGCAGTGCCCTTTCATCGTGATGTCTTATGACCAAAGGATGCTCTGACTTCTTCTGAGTCTCCTCTGCTCCAAACTTTTCTATGAGCCTCTAACACAGATAACAAAAGAGAACAAAATCGTGACACTTTTTTAAAATTGCAGAGGGCATCTGAAAAATTTTGTTTTTCAGGGGGTATCCGTAATGAGTTGAAATTAATTCTCTTAATTCTCACACATCACAAGATAAAATTGTGTGTTGTGTTTTGACATGTGTCTGTGGTGGGCAATGAAAAAAAAATACAAAAACTGCATGAGGAAAAATTCCTCATCACAAGCTCCCTGTTTACTTCCCCATCCCTCAGCTACACTCACGTCAGCCTCCCTTTGTGTGTGCTGCAACACCGATTCTACTCGCATGGTGGAGCAGTTGGTAGGGGTGAGCTCTCTCTTGCTGTCATACTTGCAACAAGCCTTTCCCACTGTCTTCTCAGTGAACTCCCCCCCTAAAAATGTGAGCTGCATTGGCCGGGAATCGAACCCGGGCCTCCCGCGTGGCAGGCGAGAATTCTACCACTGAACCACCAATGCTTGCATGTACCCCAAAATGAAATATGACACCTTGTTCATTTCTCAGAGTGTGTTTAGTCGCTCTACCTTCTTGTCCTCTTCATTCTGCACTACAGTCAGCAAGTTGTTTAACATGTGGCTTCTCTCCTCTTTTCTGTGCACCGGAGGCAGGAAGCTCTGCAATATGTAGCTGACCAGCTGACAGTCTAACCAGGGACCGTCATGAGCTGTGGGCTTCTCATCTGCATGGGATTGTTTAGACACAGTTTCCCCTGTGGAAATAACCACCTAGAGACAAAAACACAGATATAGCACAGACAGTTTCAGGGCAGCAACATTCTGACCTCTCATGCAAGCTATGAGGGAACAATTTAGAACCATCTAAATCTTACTATGACCACACACTACATTCACTCTGACAGCAGACACATAGACATGCAAAAACAGACCTGCTCCAGCATACAGTGCAAGATAAGGGGCACTGAGCAAGCTTCAAATGGAATCAGGTTCAGTAGATTGCTATAGTAACGTATGTCCACATCTGTAGAGAGAGGAGGTAAATCCGTCTCTGTCCACAAAGAAGAGAGGATAAAAAAGACACAAGGTTAGATTGTTTGTCCTACTGTGAGTTTTTTTTAGTCAAACACACACTCAGAAACATACGTCAAAAAAAAAATCCTGAGTGTGAAGAGACAGGTTTTACCTTGGTCTGGTGGGCTCTCCTCCCGCACTGACTTCCTCTTGGAGTGTGGAGTCACAGGAGGAGGGGTCACCACAACCTGGCAAGAAGGTTACACAAGAACACATAAAGTAAAAAAAAAATGATTTGTTTTAAACAACACAATTTAGATCCAGCCAACAGGTCTCAGCATATATTGGAGACAGTTATGTATTCAGTGACATTCAATATTTCATCAAACAAACACTTTAATGGCCATGGTAGACAAAGCTGCTTTTATCCATATGTATTCAGCAGTTGGTGCCATTGCAGTCAACTATGTGATATGATAAATAGCCCAGACTTAGTTTGTGAAAACAGCTGTGTTTCAATACTGTTTTCACACCTACACATTTCCCTACCCCACATGTAGCAGAGTGGCGCAGCGGAAGCGTGCTGGGCCCATAACCCAGAGGTCGATGGATCGAAACCATCCTCTGCTAACTATAGGTTTTCATTCAGAATCCAAATATAACTGAGTTGAGTACTGTTGCTTAAAGGTAGGGTTGGGGATCTATTTTTGGAGCATTTTTTACTGAATTGCTTGAAATCCTATTCAAACCCCGACTGCAACCAATTAATTTAAAGCTTTTTCACTTTGCTTGGACTTCTGACCAGGATCTCCAACCCTACCTTTAAACAAAGAAGGACATTTTAAAAGATTAACTTACTGTAGCACTTAACAGGAAGTTTTCAATTAATATAATAATTTGGTGATTAAAAATTAAAAGTAGCATTAGCTACAGTCTTGTCATGTAGATACGTGGACTGTCATGTATGTATGTGAATGGTTACCTCTGTGGACTGAGAATCCACCTGAACAACAGTGGGTACACTGATGAGTTTGATGTGGTCTAAGTAATGCTGGTGCTGCCTGCGCCAATCCAAACAGCCATAAATGAGACTGGAAACTCCCTCAAAGATTTGGCTTCCCAACTGCAGCTGGACACACAGTAAAACCACACACAGTGGTCAGTCAAAGGTAATGTAAAATATACAGAGTAGCAACCATAATGTGATAAACAGTGAAAGATTAAGGGCTACAGAGTAAGGGAATAGCAAATGGAAAGGCAAACTACCAACTGCAGAATGACAATATTCAGTATTTTATACAAGAAAAAAAGCTGAAAACACATCTCTGAAACACATTTCTCACCACAGCCTCAGGATCCTGTGGATGGAAGGAAGGTAAGAGATCTTGGACCGTGTAGCTGAGCTGAGCCACATTGTGGAGCTTGGAGTCCTGTGGCACGTTGTCCAAAGCTGGTCTCAGACTTGACCAGAACAGATCCAACGTCCTGGCCTGTGAAGCCTGCTCCACACTGGCTGAGTCTGTGATTTGATTTCATTTATACTTCAAATATTACACAATGAAACCTAAACCAATTTATAATATATGTGAAAAGTGTGAGATTTTTACTCAAAAGATGAATTTATAAATCACGCAAAAGTTAATGTACTATACCTGAAAGTTAAAAGGATGCAAATAAACAGACAAATAGTGAAGGCAATTTACCAACCAAAGCTGGAGATGTTCTCTGGCTCGGCCCATTGCCCTCAGAGGTTTGCTGTTCCTGCTGCACATCACAACTTTGTCTGTGCTCTGAATACAGTTTGATGACATTAGCTATATGTACACCTATGGCATTGAGGGCCACAATTAGATGGGGCTGGTAGAAGCCCAATATCAGGATGTAATGTTGAGGACCATCGTCTGGCTCATCATCTGTGCCCATGCATAAAGAAACACAGAAGCATATTACAAGTATATCAATCAATCTCTACACACACACACATATACACACTATGATTCCACATACATTCATTTTATTTTGAGTTTTTACCAATGAAATTTGGAGGCTCAACATCATCCCTGCGTTTGAGTTTGGTCTTCTCCTTGGAAAATCCCTCTGGAGAGGGCGGACTCTTTCCCTTTTTGTCCGAAGCCTTGGTTGCACCTTTGTCCTTGCCGGCTGAAATGGGACCAGCTTCTGCCTTCTCTTGTGCAGCCTAAAACAAAGGTGGACAAAAATGACAGGGGACTGCACAGAAACATAATAGATCCAAGCAAGTCGAAGACTGTTACTAAATTACTATTAACACACAGAATCATACATATGAAGAAACACTCACCTTCTCGTCCTCCCTCCTCTGCTGATCACTGGCTTTGATTTGAAGCAGCTGGAACTTCAGTATTTTTGCCATCAGGTCACATGGGATCTCCTCTCCTGCGTCCAGCAGCACCTTAGCAGGCTCCGTGACCTACACTTACAAAAAATATGAGACACAACCACAACCACACTCACCCATATCATATTAAAAACCTTATTACATGAATTTACTCCTCTCAGACATCTCAATCCTACCTCATAGAAAACGGGGACATTATCAGGTTTTTTTGCTTTGGGATTCCCCAGCTCATGGATCTGTGGTACAGGAGAAGGTTTTTAGCTGACAAATTACAAAGCATTGGGATGCATTAGGTAGATCAGTTGATGATGAAATAATACGCAGAGTATCCATTTAATCAGTCATTCATGTTGTTATTACAGTGTGAAATCAAAATCGAAATGCCTTTGTAAGGGTGCTGTTGCAGGTCAGCAAACTGAAAAGTTTGCGTTGTGGTTGTTGCACGGCCAAAGCCAGAGCCTGAATCAGCTCCTCATCCTCTTCACTTCTCCCAACAACTAAAGACACACAGGCCTGCCACGAGTCCTGGAGAGAGCGTGACAACATGATTTAACATGAGAAATACACACACATCTCGCGACTCAGCACCAACAGGTTACAAGGTTTTACTTCTATTTCCCTAACAGTTGACCGACAGGTGGATTACACGCTGACAAAACGCTCGAGTCCTCGTAAACCACATGACTACCGATAGATGAAAGTTAAACATTACTCACAGAAACACTGTCATAATGCTGCAGCGTGTGCAGACGGAACTTTTGGGATTGCTAGACAAAGTTTTGCTGAAGAGAAGCGGTCGAAAAGAACCTCAACACCAACCGACATATCCGGGTATGACATCTCACCTTCAAAATAAAAGCTCAAACTTTAAACGTTGCTGGTTTTACGCTGTACTGTGTTGCAAATATTACAGGAGATGTTTAAAATAATTATCCACTGATGTTGTTAGTATTCAAGTTATCTCGAAGAATAGTTTGGAAGATAACATACCCAAATGTCTGAAATCCACCCCAAAACACACGTAACATTATGGCTAGCAAAACCACCAACGTATGTGTTGCTACTTCCTAGATTATGAGAACTTTACAAAACTCTATTGGCCTCACTCTGTGTGGTAATATATAATTTTTGAACACAAAAAATAAGTTAAACGGGAGAAATAGCAAACCTCCTCAAACTGCTCTCTGGTGAGTCCGGCCTCCCAGTTCTTGTTGCTAACTGCGGCTCCAGCTGCGTTAGGCTTCTTGGCTGAGCCCTTTTTGCCGGCTTTTGGTGGCATTTCTATTCAACAGCCTCTCTAAATTAAAAATAACACAGCCCACTGAAAATAGACTAAGTTACTGTTATCAATGAAAAACTATACCATTGGTTAAACACTCAAAATGAATCTTAACTGCCTGCCAGCGTCGCCTGGTGCTTGTGTTGCCCCTAGCAACTGCAAGAACACCAGTATCAAGTAAATTAAAGTGACTTCCTTCTTCCTTTAAAATTTCAAAACAAAAGCAAGCATGAGCGCACATTTAGCCTTCAATGTGTTTGACAAAACCAAATAAAAAGAGCAGAGGGGAACTGTCAGCTTTAAAGGTATCTGTTCAAAATATTCAATGAGTGGCTGATTAATACTCTTAGTTTGTATGGAAAACACTTTTTATAGGTGGCTTTCATTTGATTGTTGTCATTCCTTTTCTCCACCAGATGGCAGTAGGATCTCCTGTTCCAAACATTATTGCAATAGTTTGTACACTGTTGAACCCCTAACCCTAACCCTCCACAAGAAAGTAATCCAAAAGTTGGAATCCAAAAATAAATCCAAAGCGTCCAACATACACACATACTCAGGCTTCCCTTTACAAATTGATGGCAGCAGTATGAGCAATAATTCCTCTTGGTTATGTCACTGAATAAGGCCACACAACTGTGACTGAGATTTTGAAAGCTATCTGGTTTGTTTTCATTGCCTTGACTAGTACTGACCCACCTGTCATGAGCCAAAGCATCCCGAGAACAAATATCTGGAGCACGTACAATTTGGTATTGTGCCCTCTGCTTAATGACTGGTGAAGCCATTTTCCATCAAATGAGCCAAGTACAAAGAAAAGGGTTAAATTACAGCAATACAAATGAGAAGAGTCTCATTCTTATTTAATACATCACATAGAACCTGGGTAGAATAGAGATCTATTTTTAAAAACAATGCAGAGGATTTAACCTTGCCCAGGTTTTATTTAAAGAAGATTTAAAGATAGTTAATCAGATGAATGCTGAAGTGGAATGAATATAAAGATACTGTATCAAATTAATGATAATGAAGAGTGAAAGGGCTCACAGCCTGCCACTCCACCACTCCATGACACTCTTTGGAACAGTTACTAATAAGGATAATTTTTAATCTTTTTTTAATAAGACTTGCAATTATATCATTTTCTTTCAATGTCATAGACCATTGTCAGCCAGGCAAGTTCCTTTTTTGTAAACATAATACAAAACGCCTTTCTTTTTGTTCCTTGTTTATATATTCAATATTTACATTGGAAAAACAAGGTTAAAAACCGAAGACCTCCACAGAATTGTGATATTTTGTTAGTTGTTTTCATGTTTGAATTTTATTACACACTAAACCAAAGCATTACCTGTTTTACATTATGAGTTTCTGTGCAATCCAGCCAAAATTTCAAGAGAAATGGATGAGAGGAGAGATTGGCACTGACCACAGAGGTCAAACTGGCTGCTTTTGTCATGTTTTCCTGGAGGGTTAGTCTGGGCATATAGCCTACACCTATTACATTCTTTATACAACACATTCCCTTACCAAAATAGAAACTTTTTTGGTATGTGCAGGTCTGTGCAACCTTGTGCTCGACAAAGTACATTTTATGTTTCAGCCAGAAAGATAAATTTAAAAATGAACAAGTCATTATAGTATACACATTGAACCTCAGTAAACAAGAAATGACTCTTGCTCCACTCATCAGTGCTTATATAACGAATATCATGAACCATGTCTCTGTCAAAATCCTGGTTTGGCACTGATATCAAGTCAATACCATCAGACCAGTATCATTGATGCAAGGGGACCATTATCATGAAGGTGATTTCACCCAGGCAATGACCTACTTCCACCATAAAAGGTCAAAAGCGAGACGACACCCACTTGTCAGATGCCAGAGAAATCTTTGCTTGATGCCAGCATTAGTTATGGAGGAGTTGTCCGGTCCAAACCTTACAGGACAGTGTCTACCAAGGTCACACACCCACCAGATAAACACTGTAGTGACACTTAAATAACACTAACCCATCCAAACTGCTGCAAATAGCATAGCAACATCTCAAAATATCCCTATTTTTTTAGGAATACACTGCCCTTAAACATGTGCATCACGTGTTTGTTAGGGATATTACATTTCATTCAGCACCAGTAGTGATTTATTTCTTCTTCATCCACTTGCTGCTCATGCTCGCTGTAGTTAATATAATCTGATCAGAGCAAGAAGTTCTTAACATTGCATGTAAAACCAAAACTGGAAGTCAAAACATACTAAAGTGGGAAAGAACATAAGACACTGTGTTCTTGCCAAGGCAATACCTGCACTTTCCATTCTGTTACGCTTTGTACCTTTAGGTACATGTGACCTCATGCAGCATCAGTTTTAAATCATGTGCTTACAAACGACTTAACACTGTATTTAGTTGATGGGTGGTCTTTTAAATACCAAGCTGTTCAGCAGCCCATAAACCATCATTTAAAGTGTTGAGGTGATTTCTATGAACACACAGATGTGAGGGAAGATTACGAAACAATCGTAACATTTTTTGATTACTGCAGGCCTCTCTCTATATTGCAATTGCATCACACAGGTATATCTATTTTTCTGATTGTGCATGGCTAGGAGGATGTACTAGTAGGACGTACATTGCATTCAACACATTTGTTACCAAATGGACCTACATTGTGTTAGTAAGGGAAAGTACTAAGCTAGGTGCTAATTACACACTTACAGTTTACAGCCATGCCTGCTGCCCTGTGAGGCTGCATTTAGGCACTACAGTGCTGTAAGCCCTGTAGCTCAGTGGCAATGCTAAAATGATGATATTTAATAAGTATACAGATTTATTAACGATGTTCACTGTCAGTTTAGTCACTTTCCAAAAAGATGTCTAAACATTTATATGCCACAGTATCCTAAAATTAAAAAAAAATTAGTCTGCGTTCTGTGTTGTTGGATTAATGATAACTTCAGTAATTTACTGTGTTTTGTCAGATTGTGTTCAGTGCTCAGGCGTTTAAATGTGCTGTGCAAGGCAAAGTTAATTTACATGTTGCCAGCTCCAGTGGCAGCAAGAGGCCAGAGTATGAAAGATTTGAATTTCAATACGCTAAAGCCATGTGATGCAACGTCAGTAGGAGCAAACAGCAAGCTCATGTTTACCAACCCAACCATTAAATGAGTCCCACTTTCGCTGGATGGAAATCTCCTTCTCTGGTGTTGGAGAGCCGGTGTTTTGATTTGATATGGGGGCTCACAACCACCAAACATACCTGCCAGAGAATGAAATTAGGTCACACTGAGTCACTCTGTGGTATTTCAAATAAACACCATCTATCCAGGTAAATATTTGGCTCCTTTTTTGCTCCTGGTGTGAAATGATCATAACAGTCTCACTGGACAGCTGGCACAGTAATAGACTGTCAAATAGCAGTCCCTGCTTCCAACCTAGTACCAAAAAAAGGATCTATTTCACTGTGCCTTTTAGAAGAGATAAACTAGATATTTAAACATTACATACACAAGTTGGAAAATTCTCGTAAATTAACATCAAGAGAATGTGATAATGCAGAGAGAAATGTTTATGCAGATTGGACACTAGAACTCAGGAGAGATAAACAAATCTAGATCACTAAATAAACCCAGTCCCAGTGTGAGATGCATGCACAGGCCAAGTTCATCAGATTTCCATTTTCCCAGAAAGAGGTTGCTCTGCGGGTCAGGAGAACACATGAATTCAAGCCCAGCTCATCTCTTGGGAACAAACAGGCTTATCTTGTGACTCGGATGCCCCATGTAGAAGGCAAGGCAACTCAGAGCTGGTAAACATCTGTCAGCTATCGAAGCCACAGTATGTGCTGTTTAGATCTGTCTGATCAATGTGACTGACTCTGCAGGTGTGGCAGGGACAGGCCCTTTCCACAACATGGCACTGTAATTGAGACCGTTGCATGGTTTCGTAGATCATGTTGACCCTGAGGATCTCAAGTATCACCCATAGATTCATGGGCTTCCATGAATGAGCTGCCAAGCCTGGACATTGTAGATCAGATTCTTTGGGGTGCCGCAGTGTGACACAGCCTTCAGTACTTTTCCATGAAGCTTCAGTCTATATTAATTATGTTGTCCTGCCCCTTGGGAGGAACATTTGCGTTCTCTACTTTTCTTTGGACATACACCACAAACCAATTATGTAAAATAGTATAAAAATCACACTTTTCAGGTGCTCTTCGAGAAGGATCCTAATGAGGTGTCGTAGATGAAATTGGAAATTTGGCCACAATAATCAAGTGCTGTTTTTTAAAGTAACAGCTCAGCATCCTGTTAAATATTGTCATTTTGCTTCCCTGCCAAGATTTCCTGATGACCTAACAGTGATGACACTTCAAGAGGTCACTGCAAAAGGGAAAGAAACTGTTTGTTAGATTACCCCCTCCTTAAAACTGCAACTCACATTACCAGGTTAGCTGCTTCCCTTGTTTTCAATCATAATGCAAAGATAAGCAAATTTGCTTCTGGAAAGTCCCTTGCTAGACAATCTCAGTACCATTGCTACTTGCACTATTTTTTCATTGCAAATGCATGTATCAACATAAGACTTTTTTTTAAAATACATCTCATAAAGGCTATAGAAGTTTGAGTGAAATATGTTTTTGATATTCAGTTAAATCAATGCAACAACGTCAACTTGTACTGCTGACCCACTTACACACAGCAAGGCAAAGGGATCAGGCGAGGCCGCGTACGTGTGACACTGGGTAAATGATCACTGGTGCTTTGTCCCTTCACAATGACAGTGACGCATCTTGCACAAGATCATGTGCTACTGTCATTAATCTCTTGTAACCATGTCAGTCCGTTTGCTTGTTTGTGCAAGAATGATGCCTGTGTAATTGGAAAAACTTTTATACAAACAACAGAGTAGTTCAGAACAGTGTCAGTGGCCCATATACTTTGGCCTCTATGCATTTACAAACATGTGAGCCTGAATTGCTGAGAAAAAGTCTTGAACACAAATGCCATTACTAAAAATGTCCCAAACAAGTGTCAAAGTCCTTGATGCAACAGACTCTCATTTGTATGCCTCACAAACAAGAGGCCCTTAAAATCACTATGGAGACACCTCCATTAAGGAGAGTGAGAGAAATGTCACACAAACTCTGCAGGTTCAAACAAGCAGCTGATGTGCTTTCATTTAGTTGCAGCAGTGTGCATGCACAGGCTGCTGTGTACTGTATGTATGATCATGGAAAGGAAATGACCTGTAAGTGTGGCTTGAATCAAAGTCATACTTCTCAAACCTGGAGTCTTGGCTAGAATATAGCTAAAAATGTTTATTTACTGGAGTTTGGTAGTTCCTATTTTTTGTTCTGAAGATTAACCAGTATCAATGAGGCATAGCAATTTATTCAGCAATGCTGGTGGCTGTCATGTCCAGGCTTTGTCATACTAGTTATGCATAATAAACACCAAATTCTTGAGATCTTGTTCCTTTTGTCCTCTTTAAAAAGCCTGCATTGTCCCATTGCTGCCTGCCCACCCCAGAAGGCTTGGTCACAGCCCCAGAAGATGTACAGTAATGATCTGTGGGTGCTGAACAATTATTCAGACTCAACAGTATAAACAGAAGAAGTCTAAAAATGTGAAAACTATGGTTTCAATCTTTTATTCTCTAGCAGAGACAAAACCTTTCTTTCAACAAGAAGTTCAAATGGCATCAAAAAAAAAAAAGTGTGAAAAATTTAAATCATAAAAAGAATTTCTTTGCACAGCCCAGTTACATCACAAAAAACAAATAAGTGTTAACATTTTGGTGAACCATCCTTTTAATAATGTATAAAGGTTCTGCATTGAAAAGGCGTGTCTGGGGAAGGGGTGTAAAAATAAAAATGCAATAAAATGCTTAACGCTAAACGTACATAGGCCTAGTTGTGATCCGAGTGAGAAAGTACATTTCTATGACAATTAAGGCATCCACATTCCCTTAGTGTGACTCCACACCAAGACAGCAGCATCCTCACAAAAGTCTTCAGTCTTGAAAAAAAAAACATCTGTAGCCCTGAATACAGCATTGTACAACTAGCTACATATGGCCCCCAAAGACTACACTGTCTACTATTCAAGCCTAGGTGTGTTTACAGCTGCGGAACACATTCAATGCATCTGGAAACACACAGATGCATCAACAAAGTGGCTAGTGTCTTCAACAAAAGTGTACCCACAGTATGTCCCTCTCAATCATGTTGATGTGAACATAGTTTTACATTCATCTTCAAAATGTACAATTAAAATCATGTTTGTATTAAACGATCTTATTAGAAAAAAAAAATAAAAAAAAGGATCCAGGATATTACAATTTTGTTGATAAAAAATGCGCTTTTAGAAACACTGAAGTGAAACCCAGAACTAACAGGCTCACTTGTGCACAACCGTTTGAGTTTAAATCCCAAATTGCAACTGGATTGACTGGCTACCAATAACTGAGATGACAAACCATATTGTACAAAACACGTAGAAAATATGACACTACTGGAGTGTCATTTACATTTGGGCAGAAGTGCATTTACCCACAGGAAACCCAGTTTCCCTCCCATAGTTCAGCACTCCTCTACCACGGTGCCAGCCGAGGAGGAGTACAGTTTTTTCTTGACAAGCCGGAAACCAGGACTCAGTTTAAGTACGTGCCTGAAAGGTGGGGCAAAGCAGGTTCCCATAAAGAAGAAGTCCCTTAGGCTGGGCCAGGCAGTGCCGTCCTGCTTGAAAACAAGAGTCAATTCGAATGTGGGCACCACGGTGGCATCATAGATGATGCGCTCCAGCCGCTTGCAGCCCTTGTCCAGCTCCAGGTGGACATAGAGGACGCAGCCACGCAGGCCACAAGGCTCACAAGACGCCAGCCTCAGGACTTCACGAGCTATTCTCCGCGTTAGCTTCTCTGGGACCAGCACAGAGGAGCAGTGCAGTGTCGTTTTTTTGGCTCTAGACAGGCAGTTTTCAAACATCTTGGCCAGCTGTTGACAGGTTCTGTCCTCTGCCACATCTGCATTCCTCTGAGGCTCAGCCAAGCAGTATTCCCAGAAATCCAGCTCTGAGAGGAAAAAAAAAAGTAAACTGTTCATTTTAGGAACCAATCCCAGCTCCCCTATTTGAAACAAACGAACAGCAGGGCATTTAACAGCCCACAACAGATTTCAGCATGCACACACGGTCAATGCTTTTGTCAGTTTTGACCAGTTTTAAACCACAAATGCATTAGTTAAGGATGGAAATGTGTCTGATTTTGCATCCTTTCTGGTTTCTGGACGTGATAGCACGTGTCAAAGCTCTAACGAAACACACACATCCAAAAGCTTCATACAGAAATAACACCACAGTGCATGTTTTGCAGTGCAATGATGCGGCTCCGGCCGGAGACAGAAGCTGGTAGATGTGCTATTGTACGCATGTTGCTGTTGTGCAGACCGGCTAGATAGAGGGATGACTTCATCCTCTGTTGACTTCCCTCTGCCCGTCCCCCTCCCCTCCACTGCTGCAGCCATGCACCACACAGGGATAAACAAGCACACAACTAGAAGTACCCAGAAACTAACGGGTTAGCAACACAAACCAAAGGGCGGGGGGGGCAGAAAAAGCCAATAGGCGTACCTTTCTCCATGCAAGCCTGGTCATATCTTCGGTCGGCCAAATCCGAAATACAGTCGGTGCTTTTCGTCTTCAGTGTGCTTGTGGCAACCATGGTGACGGGCTTGTCCTCTCCGGGCTCCTGTGGTGTTAGCACAGCTCCCTGAAAAACGACGAAGCAGCGTCAGAGCTCGCGGCCGAGGATGTGAAAGCTAAATGAGACACAGGTGGCTAATTAAGGAGGTAAAGTGTCAACACGCAGCCATTAGCACACTAACCCACCCCCCACACAACAATACTCCACTTCAGCTGCTCATTTCTAGCTGACAGGCCTTTAAATGACTTACCTTAAATATTATTTAGTGCAAAAAAAAAAAAATTAATACTTTAGACGGTTTTTCATAAATAAATTCCCACGCGCACCGTTTCTTTCCTCCCACACCTACAGACACACACAAACACACAAACACACTGCGCCGAGTAAACTTCTGAGCAGTATTTATACCTTCCTCCCACTCAGCTGACCGAAGGGTTTGACCAATCACAGTACATCTCTCGACGTGGCGTCAGCTCTTCCTTTTATTGGCTGCCAAGTGGCGTTTAAATTAAATGATTGACCAACACTTGGAGAGGATATTTCTGTTGCTACGTGGCCGAGGAACATGCACAGTGGGAGAAGGGAAGAGATGTTGTGAAGTTAATCCAGTTTTCTAGTAGCCTATATTATAGTAGCGATTCATAGGTTTTTATCAGTCACAAACACAAACCTCAAACTCATGCTTCAGCCTTATTGATGAAACCTCCTTAGGAAACAAGCTGAAGGTCATATTTCACACCTACATATTTAATTCGGTGTATAACCTCAAATGTGAATTTATTTATTTTTTATGTTTCAGACAAGGGATTGTTGAAAGGGACAATCTACATCTTATAGTTGAGGCACTGGCAGTGGTTTCAGGCAAACTAACACATCCAAACATGGCACTGGTCTTGAAATAAGAAGCAGAAACGAATGCAGATTGCTTTGGAACCTACGTATGCCAATCCAGGGTCAGGGAGGCACTAGTACAGAGGAATAGAAATTCAACAGTGAATTTTA
Source organism: Selene dorsalis (assembly GCA_900303245.1). NCBI lineage: Eukaryota > Metazoa > Chordata > Actinopteri > Carangiformes > Carangidae > Selene > Selene dorsalis. Next base: position 129,902 of record OMNW01035448.1, on the reverse strand, counting down.
TCTGAGCAGAGTGGTTTTCACCTCCCACAGGGATGCAATTATGTTCAAATCAGCAAAACATTTCCCTCAAGGAAGTCTAAAACAAATAAAACCATACTTCTGCTGCCAATTCCCATCTTATCTGGAGGTCTTTCACATGGAGGAAGCCCCTTATCCAGGTTCGCTCAGCCAAAATAGCTCATCTTACTGTATGTGTATGGGTGTGTGTACATTTGGCACGTAAAAAGCACTGGACACAGTTGTTCAGCTCATCAGCAGTTTATCCCTCATCATGCACTGTCTCGACAGAAATCTCCTGCCAGTAACTGGAGCTGCCCCTCTTACCTCCAGCAGCTCTGCTGGCTAAAGAGTAATGGAATCCAATGGACGAGGGAGCACAAGAGAGTGTGAAAGAGGGAGCTCTGCTCCAGTCACATGGGGAGAACTAGATATGCCTCAGAAAAAAAGTCACATGCTTAAGCTTGTGTTACTGCCTTTGTGGATGCAGGCTCTTAGATTCCTGCAAGAAAAACAGGGAACAATAAGAAAGTTCAGACTATTTGACACATTTTATCATGGTGTGTGAAGGCGGGACGTAATCTGAGCTGTGTCAGCAAATTTATTTTGTGAGGAAATAATTTATATAAATCATCTGACAACAATATTTATGAATTACCCCTCTTTTAGTTCTAAAACCTCTATCTCAAGTTATGCCAATTTACAGTCAAACTGATCACATGCCTCTACCTGACCTTTATGTGTATACACTTTATTACAGTACAACAATGTAAAGTAAGTGATGAGAAAAAGAGGTTTTTGTTCTGTGCAGTTTACACTGTCAGTACTTTCATCATGACCTAAGTCATTTCTCTCATTTGACCTAAATTTATGATGAATAAACAAGGTCAGTACAGTTGCTGAGAAAGCTTTCTTTCAGACCCAGCAGCCTACATTTTACACTGTATCGTAAAAACTTAACAAGCGGGAAATAGTATAAAGTGTTTTAAATGACATCTGCTGTGTACAGGCCGGCGAAGCACAGCTGAAAATAAAAGCAAAAGAAATGTGAAAATGTGAATGAAAAAGTAAAGCCTTAAAAAATGCTTTTTGTGCAAAATACACATTTTAACATTTAAACATGGTAGACAGAGTGCCTGAGGTCTGTCCTGTGGAGTGTGACTCTTATCTGCAGATGCTGTCACCTGTCATACATTGCAGCGATGTGGGTTAACTGTGCAGACTGGGTGAAACTGTGGTGCACTGATCAGCTCAATGTCCAGTGGATGCATGGAACCAGGGCAATGAGAGCAACATTACTCCATCCACCTTTAGCAGGTGAAAGACTGCAGCACAGTCATAAAATCAAAATCACTGGGAAAGCAACAAGCTGTCCTGCAAGTACGGCACACACACTCTGAACACATGCATGAAATGATACCACAGCGAAAACCTCAGGAGACTGACTGTGTTTACAGCAACTGTCAGCTCTCACCAAGATCAATGCACTCGTTTCAGCGCTTATAATGTTTCCAGTGCCTCGATATTACATTCTGCCTCCATCAACATTTTTTATCTGCACCACCATCTGTCTGCGGCTCCTGTCACACTGCTCCAGGTTTGATAAACACTTGTAATTTCAGTTGGACTTCACTTGTTAAGTGAAACTTAAGTCAATCTTTCTCTTTTTCATGACCTTTAAAGACAAAAGAGCAGACACTGGGCCTGTAATGAGTAGCACCTCTGCATGTGACCTTCATTCCCTGTTGGTAAGGTGAGATGACCAAAATCTGTTTGTGAATTTGTTCCATGTGCCAACCCCCGTTTCCCTGAATGAAGCAAAAGATGTTGTGTCTGTGTTTCAAGTTACTAATCCATTGCAGTTCAGATGAACCTTCTGTTATCCCCCTCAACACGCCTGGTATTCCAGGCTGCTGTCGTTCTCTGACCAGTCAAACTGCTGCATGTTGCACCCAGTACCCTCCCCCATGAAACTTAACAACGGGAGCCTTTTTGCTGAGTTGCATTTCTCACACAAGATAGCTGCACGTGGAGGAGTATTCTGGCCTTGCACACAGCTGAGAGGTCTTTAAGGAAAGAAATATGGTCCCATGAGTAAAAAAAAGATGTGCATGTGTGTCTGTGTGTGTGTGTATGAGTGTGCCAATATCATAATATATCCAAATTTTGATCCTACATACACCTGGCTTCACATAATGGTAGCTGGAATCATTTCATTCTAAGATTCCTACATGTCACCATAGTAGATGTGAAATGACCAGCATGAGACAACCACTTAACTCCATTTCAATGCATGAATACCACAACTCAACATACAGTATTGTCAAAAATCAACCAAAACAGTGAATGCACAATATCTACACCAAACAAACAAATAGAAATTAGAAGCTTTCATTTGGTCCTATTGTGTTTGGATGGAGATTTTTAATGAAGTCAAGTTTTCCTCCCCCTGCAGTTTTTCTCTCTACTAAGGGACCAGTTTCCACAGTGTTATATTGTTTTTTTATTGTTATTGCCACATTGTAAACATTACAGATTTAGTGATTTAATATATGAAAATGACCTCTATCAGTTTTCTGAAGCACACTGTAGTTTTCAGCCAGTCAGACTGCTGTCTTACAAAGGTCATGCTCTATGTCTTAACAGAAAAAAGCACTTAAGTGAAAAGAAGCATTTGTACTGAATTTCCACTGTCAGACTCAGATTGTGAAATATCATAAAAATTGAGAGGGGAGGAGTAGATTTTGCTCTACACATGAAGACATGACACTGTGAGTGAAGCTGAAGGACAGAGACTGGCTTGACATCCTGAATGTAATGCGACCAATGCCACAGCTGGTACGCCATTATAGTTGTGTGTGATGGGCCCTCTGCCAATCTGCTAACTGTCTCTTTGATGGACATGTGCCCACAGTTAAAGCTGTTACCCAGTGTCAGCTTACAAAGGACACAGATAGAGCCAGTGCTAATAACACTCATTCAACACGAAGGCCATGTTCACAAAATCGCAAAAACCACTCAGATTTATTCTCTGAAGTTTGATTCATTGCACACAGCTCTCTCTGGTTATGACCTCACCCGCCCTTCACTGTCTGAGCACTGGGTTTTGAAGATCAAACAGTTACACAGTGGGATATTTTACACTGCTTTCCTACATCTCACTGCTCAGTTAACAACCTCATGAAACCTCTGTGCAATAAACACCAGTTTACCAACTGGCAGGAAGACCATGGTTGCCTCTTTATTTTGTGTTGACTGTTTGCTCCCTCTAGTGGTGAATCACTGAACTGACACTGTTGGTGGTGACCTGTTCCATATTGTAATATTATTACAACTGATAAATATGGTCAACTTTTATACAACCAAAAACAAACTAACAAAAACAAAACAAACATGGGCAGATTTGGATTTCAGTTGAATTACTGCAGTCAATGAGCAACCATGTAAAAAAAAAAAGCTAATATATACGGAACATAGAGAGGCTGAAAATGTAAAATGTCATGAAGTGCCTTTATCTCCTAAAGGAAAGCTTTGTATTTCAATAATATAAATCCAAACAAATAGATAAATTTGAGATAGAATTAGCTGCATTTTCTTGTGATTTATTGAGGAAATGAGGCTTCAACAATAAATTCCAGCCATACAGCAGTTCCAGTGTCTTTACATACAAACATCTGCATCTACCTTAGTCATTGTGCTAAAATGTTATATTTATTAAAATACAAGCACTGTAAAAATTACCTTTTTTTAATCACTACACAAAATTGCTGATGAATGAACTGTATTGTTGTGAAAAGGAAAGATGGTGATTCATTCCAATTGGAATATTCTTTAAAAAAAAAAAAAACTTAACTGAGATATATAAAATGTAAAAACGGAGAACAGAACCGGCTCTTATACTGTCTTTTGGTGACACTGACAGACACACATGAACCCATACATAATCAATAACAAAACAAAACAAAACAAAACAAAAACATCATAATCTACAAAATAGTTTAAGAAGGATGATTATAAAATGTGAAATGATTTATTACATCAAATATCTGATGGTTCTGAGATCAGTGCATTGTAAAGAAAATGTGCTTTGTATTTTTACAGGAATGAGCTATGCAGCTGTATTTAGGTTTGTGCCAACAGTATACTGAAAATTGAGATTATGCTAGAATTACATAGTTATCTGCATTTTTAAATCCTCGCAGGTTGAGAAGTTCACTTACTCTGAGATTTATGATCACAGTCGTAAAACTGCATTCAGCATACAGAATCATACATGAAAACCACTGCTCGATACTTTTCTGCTTCACAAATGTTTCACAAAATTCACTTGAAGGATCAGAAATCTAAACAGTGCCTCCACCAGACCAGGGTGTGGGTGACAGCTGTGAGGGTGAGTGATGTTACTGCCCTTTTTATCTCGCAGCAGCTGAAACACACAAGACAACACAGGCAACTGATGAAGCCACAACAGAAGAAGTGATCTGATGCTACAAATGTATCCAGTCTGAAAAATGATCATAACAATATTCTGAACTGTGAAGGGAATAATGTTCAGCAGACAGCAGCACTGCACTGGCCTCGTACAGCACAGGACAGGATGTCACCATGCTTAGGAAGTGGCACCACTTCTCCAGTACAAAAATGTCAGTGTCATGCAAACCAGATTCCTGACAGTCAAACAGTTTAAAATGCATATTAATTATTATTACCATTAACTTACAATAGAAGAGTGATAGGATTTTTATGGTAGCATTGAATTTGAGTTCATTACCTCAGTAATTGCATTTTCTGCTGGTGAAGTTTCAGACTGTTATTTTTCTTACATGCGGGCAGCAGGATCGCAGACCCATAAGAATTTATAAAGCTGCAAACCAAAGAAATCCAGTAGTCTGCAACAACATAAACACTTTCTTCCTTAGAAAAATTCCTACAGCATGACTTCATTTCCCTGTGACGCTCTCAGCCAAGTCATCCAGACCTGATTGTGTTAGGGGAGGAAGGCAGAACATTTAGTGCCCATATGTTTTTTTTCATGGGTGGGGTGAAGGGGCACAGAGTCTGTGTACAAACCACATATGACATGAGCACCTGTGGATGTACACATGCATTCACCCCACCAAAAAACATGCACACGCCTGCAGCGTCTGGCCCACACTGACATTTGCTGGTCACACAATAGCTCCGGTCCAAAATAATCTGTGTTTATGTTAGGAAGTCACTATCTTTCAAGCCTTGCTGCTTGTTTGAGGGCGGGGGCGCAAAATCACAGGAAACACCTTCTGTTGCCCGGCAAAAGCCCCCAAAGCTCTTACAGTACAATACAATATTAAAAGGCTGCAATTTCCCAGGAGTCAGTGCTTAACTGTGTCTGGAGAAACAGCTTCACCAAGCGCTGCAAAAAAAGCACAAACAGGAGGACCTGGAAGGAACAGAGAGGCAGGACAGAGACGGAAGGCAGCTCACCATTTTCCTCCCCGCCTGATGACTTCACTCCGAGGAGCATGACACCATCTTTGGTGCTTTCAGGTCTGCTCTGGAAAGATGCACTGTGGAGAGACAGAAAGACAGAGGGATGAGTGCTTTGCTTGTTCACACAACTATAAAGTGCAGCCTGTAACAACGAAGTTCAAACTTACTTCTCAGTTCCAGTGTCAAGGGTCTCTGTAGAACCAAGACAAGACAAAGCATTAGTACACAAAAACTACCTATTCAATAGGTCAAATGTGTATGTTTTCTTTAAAATGAATAGCCTATGCCTTGAGTATATCCAGTGCCAACATCTGATTGGTTACAAAAATCCAAAATGAAGTCACTTAAAATTTTGACAGTAAATAGATGCATACATGTACCTGTGCAATCGTTGACCTTCTTGCGTTTGAATTTGAGGAAGGTGGCAACAGCAGCAGATGCAAGCAGCGTGACAGGCAGCAGAATCCACCACAGCTTATTGCCTGAGGGTAAAACAGAGGGAGATTCTCATCAACACCTGTCCATTTAGACTTTATCTGGCAAAATCAGTTATAATAATAGCAAAATATAAGAAAAGATGCTTAGTGTTCAGACCGAATGATCATATGCTGGTGGGCTAACATGCTAAAGAAAATTTAGCATCTGTCTTAAAGTTCCCATGCACAGAGCTGCTAGTTTGGTTGTAGGCTCCCTGGTCTTGTTAAACTTTAAGAGGCTGGTGTTGGTGCAACACTTTGACATGTGGACTGGAGGAGGAGGGGATCGAACAGTGACCTCATCATTCTGACCCTTACTCCCAGTCTGAGGACCTTTCAAAACAGTGTGTTTCTGATTAGTTTCCTTTCTTTCATCAGACGACAGGATAATTGAAAATGATTTAGGATTTTACTACATACATTGTTCAGTCATGGCTTGATGTGCAGAAAAATCATCATGTAGCAGTTCAGTATGTCAGTTCAGTGGAACTCACCAGCACTGGTCTTTGGTTGATCCTGAAGAGTTTGATTGTGACCTGAAGGATTCTCTATGCATGCAAACAGATATATCACAGATTTATCAATGAAAAATGTATTATGGATATATATGTTTGTAATCTTTGTATGCAAACAGAACAAACATAATGTATAAAATGGTGTACTGTACATGTGCCAGAAGAAGCATTGACTCCTGAAAATAAGATCAGTATAACTGAATGAAAACATAAAATACGGATGTCTGCACCCTCTCTGAATTAACCCCCCGGCATGTTTTGTAATATTGCACAATACCTCCTGCTCACTGCTAGTAGTTAGTTTTTGTACACTTTTTATCATCTTTTTAACAGAACCTGAAGAATAATTCTTAAGTAATGCTTGTCATCAACTCCCTGCATCATGGAGCCAATGGTGCAACTAAAGATATCTAACGTGCTTTAATCTGCCAATTTATCAAAAGCTGTATTTTGGACACATATAGAGTTCATATCACCACTGATTTTCACACAGCGACATATCATCACCAATAAAAGATTTTCAAAAATGTAAAAGCAAGTCTAACTTGGATTCTTTGTCACAGACTCGTGGATCAGGGAAGCAGTAGCCTTTACTGTTGGAGCTGCAGTTGATTCTGGAAAAAAAGAAAAGAAAGAAAAACAAATCAAAGACTTTGATATCATCAGTCAAACCAAGCCAAGCAAGCTATTCCCCCCCGATTACAGTCTTTGTGCTAAGTTAAGCTAAAATAAGCCAACAGGTTTTTGACACTCAGAAAACATGCTTCCTAAAAGGTGAAAAAACTGTGCTCATACAGTAAATGTACTGCTGAGAGATTTGGGTGTTGGTTCCCTTGTCGATCAATTGATTCATCTGTTTCAAACAGAAAGGCATAAGTCAGGTATATCAGAGCAAGCCAGGCTTCAGGTGTTTCAGAACAAGCACTAAGTTAAGTCCTTTAATTCCTTTGGTACAAGTCTCAATTCAAGTCTGATTAACATCATTAAAGACAAGTACACGTTTTGTCTCAAGTGGTTTGGTGTAAATGTTAATTAAAGTCTCATGTTCTTTGAATTAAGTTTCAAGTTGTGTCCTAGTCAACTGCCCATTAAGTATTGACCTTCTCTTCTTACTCTAATAAATTGAAAGAAAGGCTAACTTTTTAGGTTTGTCTGGGTGTTCGGAGAAGGAGTGCTTCCTGCTGAAGTTTGAGTTGATCCTGGAAAACAAGAAGAAAAGAAAGAGTTTGGAATCATTAGTCAGTTCAAGTCAAGCAAGCTATTCCCCATGTCTCACATTAGGTCCACAGTGTGAAGCTGAAAAGAGCTGTTAAAGTCTTTATCATGGTGTAGAGGTTTAAGTCACATATTTCAGAGCACTCTTGAGTCTTTATATCTCAGCCAGGCTTCAGGTTTTTTGTTCTATTGTTCTTTGGGGAAAGTTCTGATCAATCAAGAACTATCACTAAGGTTTTGATCCTCTCTTCTTACTATATCAGGAAGTATAGAGTCAAAGGAGTCTTGTAAAAAAAAAAAAAGATGAATCTGTAAATGAGTAAAAAACTAACTATTGAAAATGAAAGCATAAACTGGTCGATAAAAACACTGGAATGTAATGACAAATAACCAAATATTAAAGAAAAATTATGACTTAATTATGGTGGACTTGGGGATTTAGAGGTGATGGATTCCTCTACTTTTATCGTTGTTTGTTTGTTGCTGTTTTATTGTTCTCCTCTTTTATTTATTGTGTTTTATTTACTGCTGTTTTTATTTGTTCTATTTTATGTGTGAAGCAGTGTGTGGTCTTTATCTATCGAAAGTGCTATATAAATAAAGATTACTTACTTACTATTTTCATTTATTTTCACACTTACTTTTTCATTTATTTCATTTACTCTATGTATTTATTCATGTAGTTTTGGGAAAAACACCTTTTTTCATATAAATTACTCTTTTTATGCATACTACATATTTCTCACTTAACTGTTTTCATCAGATGTAGTTTATTCACCTTCATCCTTTTACTTATGCAAATAATTCTTGTTATAGTTATAGTTCTTGTTATTTTCTTTTAGATCTCCTCATTCATTCAGAGCGCTGCTAGACATTTTCTATGAGCTCTTTTCATGAATATTTATCAGCTGCTGAAGGGACAGCTTCAGCAGACATAGAAATATATCTGTGTAAAACATTTCCGCAGACAGATTCTATTTTTTGTTCAAAGTTGTATGTTTGCATCATGTTTTTCTGGCACAGCTTTAAAGGCCAGTGGCTGAGACAAAGGCATGCCCTCATTCCAAGTGTCAGACTGGGGAAGAGAAGTCAAGTCAGTGGTGGAGGTGGTGGAGGAGTGTTGAGGTGGATATCCTCTGCTTAAAACACTGCAGCAGTGTGAAGCTGCATCCTTTCCTGTCCCAGGCACACTATTGTTGTCCCCTGACCTGTGAAGCCAAGCTTCCTGTCTTCACTGTTGTCAGCTGTGATCCTATTCAACATATTTCACACCAGAGCAGTCACTGGCTGAGGTCTATGTTAGAGCTGTTTCACAAGTGAATTCTTGAGTCCTTACGTCATGTGAAACAGGTCCAAGCATGGACTCTTGTATTTCAGAGCAAATCTCAGGCCAATGAAGTTAAGTCATTCATCATTCAAGATGAGCCCAAGTTAAAATTCAAGTATTTCAGAAGAACCACCAAGCTGCGTCTTAGATCCTAAAATTAGTTTGAGTCAAGTCTCAAGTTGAGTCTGACTCAGGTTTTAATAAGGTTTTAAGTCAAGCCTCAGTTATTTTATTTGGTCCATGTGTTAAGTTTAGTCATAAGTCATTTGAGTAAAGCTCCAAGTTGTGTCTGTATTTTATAGGTAGAATCCAATAACAAAAAGTAAGTGGTTTGAACATGCAAGGATTCTTTGTATTATCTGTAGGTCATATTTACAGTGATTAGCACTGTAGCTTTGTTGTTCTGTCTGTGCTATGAAACAGTGTAAGGAACATTACTATACAGTTTAGTTTGAAGACTTAGGAATAAGGAATAAGGTGGCTTTACTTATTAGCTTTTCATAAGAGTTAGTGCAATGGGTGGGGCAAGGAGGGGTTGTTTGCATTAATTAGCATCAGAGCTCTACAAATGGAAATTGTGCTGTATTATTATTTTTGATAAAACAGTTCAACTGTATGGAGACCTGTTAGAGTGCCATCCATGAAAACTGACACGTTTTCATAAGCAAGAAACATCAGTGGTATTGATCTTCTTGTTGTTAGAGAGCAAATGTTTCCTAAGATGTGAAATATTTCTGTAGTGTACATACCTGTAGGGTTTGCACTTGATGAAGATGGTACATTTGATGGAGGTGATACATTTGGTGAAGATGATGCATCTGATGGAGGTGGTCCAGTTGGTGAAGATGATACACTTTGTGAAGATGCTGCATCTGATGGAGATTGTCCAGTTGGTGAGGGTGATACATTTGGTGAAGTTGGTCCAGTTTGTGAAAGTGGTTCATTTGATGGAGCTGGTCCATCTGGTGAAGCTTGTGTATTTGATGAAGTCGCTTCTTTTGGTGGAATTGCTGTAGTTGATGGAGTCGGAGGTTGTTGAACTGTATCATCTGCCGATTTGTCCACACTCTCTGAAGCTGTAAACATTTTCATATTGATTCACAAAGTGTTGTTAGATATTTTCAAAAAGCACTTTTCATGAATACTTATCAACTGTTAAGAGTTAGTGGATTCATTTTAGTCCCTATGTGAGCAGTAGCCAGGGTGAGGGTGTTTCCTCCTGATGTTTATGGCTAAACACTGGAAGTAGATTTGTTGCCAGTTGGGACGTTTCAGTCTCAGGACAATACTCTGTTGCCCTTGTGAGAGAGGGGGCAGCTTGGTTCCCACTGGCTATCTGCTGTTAGATCACCTATCTGTCCAGTGCAGAACAGTTAAAAGTTCTTGTGGCTCCACACAAGGAAAACAAACAAATCAAGAGCCACCCTCTTCTTCCCTGTTTTCAACAGAGAGCCTCGTTTGTCACTTTGGTGATTTTTCATTCCTGCGTGTGAGATTTGTTATTTATCTCTATGTTTGCAGTAGAAATATGATTTTTTCTTTCCCTGGCAGAATAACAAAGTACTTGCAGTCGAACCTCTTCTAACTTACAATACAATATACATATACAATAGAAGAGGAGGACAATTGATGGCATGAACACACAGGGCTTATCTCCGCCTGGATGAACGGAAACACAATCTCAGAGTGGATGTCTCTGAGGTCATGTTCAAAGTGTGAGTGTCTTTTGAACAACACTGTGATCTTTATCTTTGCACATACCAAAACAAATTTAAATCACATGAGAAAAAAACACAAATAAGGCATCTGAACAATTACTGCTGCACAACACAAAGAATATTTTCTCGTGACAATGTGGAAAGTCAACAGAAAACACTGTGTGGGGAAATATTTTGACATACCAGATTCAGATCTCTTTTTTTTTTATGTATATTTTTTGGGCTTTTTGCCTTTATTCGATAGTGCAGTTGAGAGAGACAGGAAATGGGGGGCCAGAGAGAGGGGGAATGACATGCAGCAAAGGGCCGCCCGATGCGGGATTCGATCCGGGGCCAGCTGCAGCTTGGACTATAGCCTCTGTATATGGGGCACCTGCTCTACCCACTGAGCTACCTGACGCCCCTTCAGTTCTCTTTTACTCAGCAGTGGTTTAGGCCATGAAACAAATCATCCTTGTACTGATGATGCTCAGAAAGAAGGCTGAAATTAATGAACCTATATTAAGCAGGGATGAAAACCTCTGAGGGCCCTCAGCTCTGTGAGATCCTACAACAGGCTCTCTGGCCAAAAGTAACCAAACAGTTCACCTACCTAGGATGAAAGCCTGGCGAGATGCGAGCAGGAGCAGGAGAAGAACTCTGTGGGTCTTCATGGTGATTCTGTGGCTGTGAACCCGTCTGACTTCGCCCTCAGACTTTGACTGTGTGGCGAATGGAAAGGTGTCCAGGCTCTGCTGCTGATGCTTATTTTGGCACTTCCTTTGGATAAAGAAGGGGAGGAAATAAACTGGTTTCCTTTCCTGACGTAAAGTGGGTGGGTTAGGGCTGGTTGGAGCCCAGCACAAGGCAGCCAGTGGTTGCAAGCCTGAGTCCATTTAATAGTAATTACAGTTTTGAATAATGTGTTTGAATGCATCCTCCACTCCCTTTACTTATTTTTTCCTGCTCTGACAGTTGGGAGGTGGCTGGAACTTACTGGAGAAGCAGTTTCAATCACGATCGCTCAGATAGAGGATGTCAACATGTTATTGAATTGAATTGAGGAAAAAATAAACAAGATGTAACGTGATTAAGTTTGTGACAGGAAAGTGACAGTAGCTCTGACTCAGAAGACTCTTCCAATGAAAAACAGGAACCACTGACTTGCACCACACCCACATACACACACACTGTCATGCATTTCATATTCTTACCGTCATGTGCATCTAACAACAACATAACAAAAACAAAGAGAAAACATATAATCACAAAACAGCAGTTTGTTTTATTGAATAATGATCGTAAAAGATGACAAGGAGCCAAATCTTGACAGCCCAAGGGAGCTGCTGAAATACCAGCCATGACGTCTCACTATTCTTCATTGTTTATGGAGCAGTTCCTCCAGAGAGCATGGAGATGACCTTAGGCAGATCACACTGCTGCTGAAGCTACTTACTATGAGCCTCAGTCTCATTTCCACTCATGTGTCAAGTGGGCAGTCTGTCTCTTGACAGTTTATCAAAACAAACATGTTTTTACATCAGAGGTTTCAGTTGAAGTGCAGATAATGAACACTGGCTGCTGACTACTGGTTTTATTTCAATAATTCTCTGACATCGCACTCGGTCTTTGTTTTATCTCACAAAATCTAGCTTTTGTTTTTTTGTTGGTCTAAAAAAGAAAAAAAAGAGAAAACAGGACGTCAGAGTTAAATTCCTTTCATTTTAGCACTGTGCTTGATTTCAATTGAGGCCAAAGAAAGACTCACGAGAAAACAGGGACAAGAAAGTGTAGGCTGCTTGATATAAGAATAATTTGAGAGCATAAGCAGATTAGATCTCTTAAAACCAGAAACAGCTGAGTGTTAACAGGTGACATCCAATAACCTTCTGATCACTTTCTGATAGTTTGAGTTAAAATAACACACATAACACAATTCTGCACACGATGAAATACGAAGTTCCACATTTTTGTCTTTGAGTCAAGAGGAAGCCTGGAGTGCCTCGTCTCTAATGTGTGCAGGTAAACTTGAGCAATCTTGGCTTTGTTCTCCAAGTTTAATCAAAGAAGTCACGCAGGTTTATGAGGAGGAAACACATTTTGTTGTGAAGCTGCCAAGGAGCAATTTCCCATCTACTTACTGGCCAGTTGATGCCAAGTCCTGGAGGTTGTGCGTAGCAAAGCTGATTATTTTCCAGGCACTGTGTCAATGTTTAGATGTACAGTAGAGAACATGTATTATTAGAATTAGTAGTATTAGTATTACATGCTTTAACATATATTATAGTGTTGAAAAGCCTTAAAGAATCTCAAAGATCCATTTTCCATGCGTCTTCTCTACTCTTGGACTGCAAGGTGTGAGTAACACATTGGGACTCCATTGTCTCTATTCTCAGTGTCTTTTTGTTTCCTTGCAGGTATGAATCATGGGTAACGGTTTCCTGAACTGTTGTTGGAAAACACAGGCCATCACGTAGCTCGACAATACAGCTTCACTGTATTGTGCAGAAAACACACAAAGGAGTGTGTGTAGTATGTATTAGATTTTATTGTACATGGTTGCATTTTCACTGGCCGCTGGACAACTGCAGGAGAGCCCGAGTCTCACACACTCGCACACACACACACACACATACATGAGAAACAGGTACATTTCAAGTTGAAATTCATGCACATTTTTATTGAACAGTTATATAAAATACTTTTCATAGTTGCAAGTGCATGCCTCATCTGCCAACAGTTTTGAAGTTAAATTACAAAAGCAAGGCTTCATGTCGTGTAGTGAATTACTTGGGCACTTAAGCAGTTCTTAAAAAAGATCGAAGTATTTTTTTTTGTTTCATCTTAAAGTATTGAGCAGTATCAAACCTGTAACTGATATACAAAGCAGAGTTCCAAATAATAATAGTAATCATAATCAAATTACACTTTCTGTGGCACATTTACAAAACAGAACAAAACTGATTTACCTGTTATATGACACAAACAGCTAATCATGCATTTTTGAGTTCCACATGTAACCACACACCTCACAAGAATTGTCAAACATGCTTAATTGGACTGTGTGCACTTACAAGCGCAGGTTAAAAATATGATTTCTCATCCATTTTTGATAATTAAATGCTTCAATTACAAAAAGAAGTTGAAGGCATAGAGCATCATGGTGTTAATTGAAAGTATGCAGGTATACGTTTCCAGTATATGTTCACTAAAGCGCAATATATTTCAAAACAGGCCTCCACAGCCAAGGTATTCAGATTTTCTAGTTCCTTTGTTTGATTTTTATAAAACATGCATAGGCAGACACTTTAAGTTTATTGTATTCTTTTTTTTCCTTTTTTTTTTACACAATATAGGTTCTCTATATTTACTTTGTTCGCAATACTTAAAAAGAGAAAAAATTAACACTCAGTTCCAGCAAGCCACAATAAATCTGCCCCCCACCCTCCCCCTTCCAAAAGAGACAAAAAATAAACATATTTGCAAATGATAGATAGGTAAATGTAAATTCCAGTTGTGAAACTCAAGAAAATAGGTATTCATTACCGAGTTATTTAGCCATTATACAGAAAAATCAGGTCAAAGCACACACCAAAAGAACCTGAGGTAAGCATAATATGTACAAAACCATAAAACGTTCCATTATTTGGCATTTCGACAACATTGCAACATTCTTTTTAAGACTGCCTAATTAATTTCAGAGCTATTTTATAAGAGTAGCAAAAAAAAGTTATCAATAAATAGTCCTTATTTAGTTTGTACACCCTTATATGTTAAAAACATTATCTCATGTTCTGTCCTTTTTAGTGCTGTATTTTTGTAAACGTACAATAGTTAGTAAGAAGTTAGACGACTTTCCATTTCGGTGTAAATGAGCAAGGGTCGTTCAAGAAAAAAAAAGAAAATAAATCACCTTTAGGATCTATCTATCCCTCTCTCTCTCTGTCTCTCTCGGACATACTGTGGTGTGGTGTAGCATCAAGCGCAGTAAAGGCCTGACCGCTCAGAAATGTGAACCGACAATAACTTAGCAGATTTGACTATGAACTAATATTTAGAAGGCATATCCAAAGACTAGCAAGTGAGATGTCCCCCCAGTGGGAGCCATAGATGCCTCCCACCCTTCACACTCCAACACTCCCCCTCCTTTCAACTCCTTCACCCTTTGCCCCTTTTCTGCGGTGGCGGGCCGAGATGAGGCAGGGGGCGGGGCCCCGTTGGCCCAGGTGACGCCTGCTGCTGCTTCACTGGATGTTGCTGCCGCTGCTGGTGCTTCCCTTGGCGTCTGTGCCGTTGGTCTCTGAGGACAGGGCCTTGTTGAGGGAGTTGAGGCTGGCGTCGGAGGGCAAGGCGTCTCGCCGCGGCGGCATCCTCTCGTTGATGCGGTCCAGACCCTTCGCCTCCTCGAAGCTAGTGATCTTGTGCTGGGGTGAGAAGCCCTTGATGGCTGTTGAGATGCAAGAGAAGGAGGATAAAGGAGGAGAAATGAGGAGGGACAGATTAGACGGTTATAAGAATGGGGTCACACTTGCTCCCAGTCACCCACACATCACCAGATTATCTTTGGTTTGATCTCAGTTCATGGAATTGCAACAGAAACTTACTTTACTGAGAAAATGACAACATAGAGACTGCATGTGAGGAGCCGTTTCAACTGCAGGTCATCCATGAAAAATGAGTAAGTGCAGGACCTGTTAACACTATTGAGAAGTGCATGATGCTGATCCCTACAGACCTCGACTTACACTAATAGTTTGACACTGTGAACTACACTTATGTCCTTCCTTGGGTAGAGTTTGATGAGACGATCTCAGGTCAATACAAGGCCACAGCCAGCAGCTGCTTAGCTTGGTGTGGCATAAATATTGTAAGGACAGGGAAACAGCAGCCTGTCTATGTCTGAAGGGAACAAAACCTGCCAACAACACCTCTGTTATGATCCGTCTGTTTGTCATTGAGTATTCTACCTCATTCTAACCTAGCCATTCCAAATAACCACAATCACTGTACGTTCTTACTTGTGTTCATCTCAATTATCAATCACATCAAATGAACATGTTTACGTTACGTCACGTTGCCTTACATTGCGTTGGCTCCGCTCAGTGGACCTGAGCAGACTGGGTGCTTTCGGTTGAACTGCTGCATTGCTGAAGACGACTTGTTACGGTGTGAGTTCCATTTTACAGTGGATGCAACTTGAAATGGTCCCACACCTTTGACATTTTCTTACTTTTCTGTCGTTTCTTGGCTGTGCTCCATCTCACCTATGATCGCTCCACTGAATTCTGAAGACGGCGTGCGTCAGTGATTACTGTC